>JBBPLT010000763.1:0-13439 GCA_038089955.1 Strobilomyces dryophilus | reverse complement strand
AAAATTTCGACGCCAGGTGAGGGTCCGGTGTTGTTTTGGGGGGGACATGCCGTTGAGTACAAAGAAGTGGCGTACGAGAGGCACGGGTTTCGGGGTGGTGCGGGGGGGGAGTGGACGTTGGAGTCAAGTAGGGGGTGGGCAAATACGTTCAGGTGGTCGGCGACTTTGAAAGCGAGTTCGCGGGTGGGCATTATGAAGAGGACGTGGAGCGCTGGTGTGGGCGGGTACGGGCGGGAGAAGAGGTGTGTGGAGGATCGGGAGGGCATATGCGAGTGTTTTTCCAGAGCACTGTCGATGACCGTGTCAGAGATGTGAAAATAGAGGAAGAGGAGAGGGAGCGACGCCGAGGACGTTGCGACCCACTAGGACGATAGGGTCAGCGACTGGATTGAGGTGGGCATGGAGAAGGATTTGTGATGCAAGACACAGAGGAGATGGGGGTCAAGGTCAAAGGGACACCAGTTTTGGAGAAGATAGGCTAAGCAGGGTCAGGTATCGACGATGCGTCGTTGAGCGTGGAGAACGTACCGTCAAATCAGGTTGTGAATAAAGAGACGAACGCCGTCATCACCGTCGAGATCGGTGTCGAGCGGTCGTGGGAATTGTCTCCATAGTAGGTCGTTGAGCGCGCCGTGTTCGAGTTTGAGCTTCTTGGACGGGCGATGTCGATACTCGAGGAGTGCCGCCCCGGGCGGCACGAGAATCACATGCTACGTACCGCTTACCTAATAACTATACAGTTCCTAGTTTATATCTTGTCCGCTATCGCGAATAACTCCTGCCGTTTCACGACTTTTCAACACAGTGAAGACTTGAATCATGATGCCACGTGGTAGCGACGCCGCTTGAACTCGTGAGCGGCGCGTCGAATGGGTTCTGAATGCACGGATGTGACGCGTATGACAGAACCGAGTACATACAACTCATTCTGATATACAGTGGAGGTGAAACAAGAACGAAAAAGGATCGCCGTCAGTGATGCCGCTCCAAGGCCCACATGAATGAACGGAATCCACTCGTCGAACGACGCGCCGACGCCTCCGAGTCGCAGGTCCTCGATGGGTTTGTACAACGCGTACGCAGCCTCTCGATGATCCGACCGAGTGCCATTCCGACACAAGCACCTGTATACGTCCCTCGCGACGCCGGGCGCGAGCTTGTCACTGATCGACCACATTGTATGGATGACTCCACGTGGCCCGCAATCAGCATCCATGCCGCGATGTGTTTTGCTTCAACGGGAAGGTGTGTTTCGCCCTTCTCCGTCTGGCACGCAGAAAGAGAGGCGAGCCCGTTGTGCGATTGTGAGACCGCGATGATGCCACGAACCTTCAAACGGCGACCATCGACAAGACAAAGTCCACTATTGATCCCGTCTTGAACCCCGTGCATGCAAAGTGGACCCAGTCGGCATCCTTCATGAGGGCAAGTATTTCCTCGACCGTGCCAACGAAGGGTTCCTGAAGCGTAGTGTGTGCGAAAGGCAAGTATTCAATCGCCTCTCGGATATGTGCTAACTGGGTGACAACACCCGGAAGTTGCTATTTGCCGTCCGTGGCTGGCTGACAAACGGCAAGGAAGCAGAGATTGTCACTGCGGTGAGCAGTCAGATTGTGTGATGGCGCAAGTGTGGCAAGAGAGGGGGCATATGACGAAACGACGAAGTCGAACACTTTGTGTCCAAAGCGGGAATATTGCTCGTCGTGTAGCTCAACAGCATGAATGGGAAGAAACGTAAAAGGATTCGTCGGACACCAGAAGATGCACGAGGGGTCTCGAGGTATCTGCTCAGAGACAGATGAGTAGATTAGCTATGTGAACGGCATCACAACGTACCGAGAAAGCCAAGGCATATTGGACTGGTCTTCACAATAGAAATCCACAAGGCAAGCAAAAAGGTTTCCCATCCGACACTTTCTCTTTTCACGCTTTTCCCCTCCATTTCATTCCTAAGGAAGCCCTTCAGTGTGTTCTGAAGAGTAGCCAACAGCTGCAGAGTGAAACAGGGGAGGGGGACGTGCATCGCAGCGGCGTCCGGCAGCGTTCAGTATAATTACCGCACCAGCGTGTGAAGCACGGAACTGAAAAACCCGTTTGTAGCGAAGGAATCCGTCGAAGCCTAGGAACTTGCGGATCTCCCCTAGAAGGTCATGATCTCGTTCGATTGCGAGCGCGCGGTGTCGATCGGCCTCTTTCCGCAGTGATTCTGGCTTTCCATCCACTACACTTTCAGTCCAAGATGACAGCGCAGACAGGGACTTTTCGCGGGCGGCGGTGGCATCGTCCAATGCGGTGGACAGATGCTGAAGTCGAGAAGCATGGTCCGGATAGGCGGACGCCAACTCTTCATACGAACTACGAAGTTGAAACTCCTCACCCCAGACAATAGAACGTCCTCGTTCAAGCCAATCGACCGCAAGTTCTGAGTATCCAGGATCTAATGCCTGTGCAGCACCAGCCCGCACCACGTCCGAGGCACCCGAGGTGAGTTCAGAATAATGGTTTTTAAGAGAGAGACCACCCCACACTAGTTGAGGAAGAAGAATGATGACAATAGAGAGTAAACATGAAGGACGGAATGGTGACGTATGTTACATGAAGTCCAATTCTGGGATGCACGGAAGCGAGTGCGAATAGGGCCGAAAGGAGCCAAAGCAGCATGGGAAAACGCAGACCGAGCACCATCCATGTGACAAAGGTCTCTGAAGCGTGAAAAACGAGTGTGAAGAGAGATGCCGAGGAGGCCATCATGGATGAGCAGAACAGCATTTCTGTGAGTTATATATAATCGTATCGTATGTCACGAAGCTCCCAAAGACGTTCAAAACGAATACGAAGGGAGATGCCAAGGTTGTTGAGATAACATCCGATCATTGACAAGCCTCGAACCCATGGGATCAAAAGCAAATAAATAAATAAAAAACACGTATACAGAAGAGGTCGTATGATGGGCCATGAACTCTAAGAAATCCAAAGGGTACAAGGAGGTCGCCCTATCAACTCAGATCAAGTCTTTGGACATCTACACTGATTTGAATTGACAGGGAGAGCTTCTACTAGCCATTAGTCGAATATAGGGCATGTTCATGAGCGACCGTAAGCAGGCCTGCAGGAATATTTTTAGGACAAAATCGATCGTCGAAGGTGACAACGCACCTTACATAGCCTTGCGGCCGATTACGCGCAGTGTTCGACGTCTCGTTCGCAAGGGCTGTCCCATCGTCCACGTTCGCACCACCACAGAGGCTGCGGCGTAGCCTCGTTAGCCACGACTCGCCGACGCCTCCTCCCTGTTGTGTTCGTGGCCGCCACGATTCAACATGGCTGTCCATTTCACCGCGGGCCACGAGACTGGATTCGAATCAGTTGAAGTCGTCCGAAACATGTATGCGAACATCCTACCCGCAGGTCGGAAGGATCGCCCAAAGTCGGCCACTTGACGTGTTCGCCATCCCGCGTGATGCTGTTTTGGATCAGTTCCACATGCCACAGTGGAATGAACGGTGAACCTTACTTAGAATGTGGACCCTCGGCGCCTGGATACGAAGATAAAGGAAATGTGATGTTGAGAAGTTACAAGGTGGAGAGCACGGCTTCAATTTGAGTGCTCTGGCTGCTGACGTGATGAGCTCATCCAGTATGTATGGCTATGTCTAACCAACCTGTGAATAAAAATTTTAACGTCCACTGGAACTTCACAGCATGGCTGAGGCGTGAGCTGCGAAGCTGGCACAGACTCCTTGTACGTACCGCGCGGTGTTTGTCCATTCAGTCGCTGGCTCGGTTACGATGAGAGGACACTCATAGTTAGAAATGTCCTTCGGGGAGAATCCATCTCTTTCCATCTTTTCGAGGCTAAGGGGGATCTCGGATTGTCTCGATTCGAAAGGGATGGACAAGCGTGATTCGCAAAAGTCCGCGGGGTCGCAAAGTGTTTTCAACGTCATAATACACAGCAAATAACGACACAGGGTTTCTTACCAGACTCTTCTTCGCCACCCATCGTCACGTGTGAGCTTCCTCTACTGAACGCTTATTGTAGGCACCGCCGTATCCCGTCTGAGTACCACGGATCGAGGTTTTTGGCACCTGGTTCCAGGGTAACGCCCCTCTCAGCTCTCGAGGATGCCGTCTTCGTCGCGCGAACTGCAGTCACCATCGTTTGCTGTAACGCCAAGTATTTAGTAACAAATGCGCTGCAGCGATGCTCGCGTGCCCCAGATCCTCGGAAAAGTTGAAGTGCTTCCAGGACGTGCCATGCCGCCGATTGTCGCGCTCTCGCGCTGTTCTGCTCCTTATGCCCGGGCTTAGCGGCAGCTCCTCTGCTTCGGACGCATTCGGTGTTCAGCTTCCACATAGTAGCAGTGAGGGAGGGGTGCGTTAGTCAGCAACCGTAGATCTTGAGTGGGCAAAGTTTTCTTTGGCGCCCGGAGAATGTGTTCACGTTCGGACATGCCGTAATACCGTGGAACGCCAACTCTCGGCGCTCGTCCTCACCCGTCTGGACGCACGCACGCATCACCCCATCCTTCAATCAGCCATGCAGGTTCCATATCACCCAACAGCTGCCGGTGAGGCTTACGGCACGTCCCAAAGCGAAGAGCACTTAGAGTTCGCGCTCTGCCCGCCCACCCGCCACCCTCTTTCTCTCCCGAGCGAACAGAGCGAATGGCATCCAAAACACAATTGGATAGTTTTTGGATGGTTGCAAGGACTTGTGCCTCGGCTAGGACGCACTTCGAACCACTGTTGGACGTTCCTCGCCCCTTTTAAACTTTTGCTGCACCCGTCCCGCGTGGGGCCAGCTCGAGCTATCGCCGTTCGCCCATTCTATCCGCTCTGGAGCGCTGTCGTCTCTTGGTTGCCACGGCATGGTACAACTCAGGCGTCCATCTGATGCTGGCGTTCGTTGGACGAAAACAACGAACACTAATCGCGTGCCTTTCGAATTTAGAACAAAAGCCCGCGGTTATCCGGTCTAGGGGCCGAACAATACGGCGCAGGCATTCGCGAAGTACCAGATCTCTGTCGATTGGCCAGTTTGCGACAAGACTTATGTTATATCGGTCGAGGCGCTATATCATCTCCACGCTGCCCTGCACATCGACGAGAGACCGTAGAGTGACTGAAGGGTCTAAATGGCCTCTTGCTGAACGCTGATTATCGCCTCCAGCTGTGAGATATCTTCTCATTCACCGATGATGGAAACTGAATGCTCTACAGCGCTTGTGTACCTCTTCGTCGTTGGGGCCATCTGATATCGTCCCCTCGATGACGAAGTGGCTCGACAGTTTCTTGCGATACATCTGTCATGTGGTCTCCATTCCTCGAGGACAACAAGTTGGCGCGATGCTGGTACTTGTGAGACAATTGAATCGCCCTTCAAGGAACGTAGTCTCATCGAAACACCCAGCCCGGTCATATTCAATGACACATCTCGGATTCCACCAACGACGGCGTCGAACTTTGTTCCGTTGGCATACGTCTTACTTGATCCACACCCAGTCTTTGCCAACATCTATGTTCCAATTCTTCGTTCGAAGGTTCGCCATGTGTGACTATCGTGCCATTCTTTCTTACCGTCTGTCGCAAACGATAGTTTCTCTGGTGGGCAAAATACAATTGTGAGGGATCCGTCTCTCTTTACGTTCTGTGTGCGTCTGCCGAGGAAACAGTGAAAGACGTACTCTTTGCCGCGCTCGATTCTGGCATTGCATTATCTGCCACAATGATCTATTTCGCGTACTTCGTTCACCGAGAGTGATTCCGCGCTCACTCGCTCATTTTTGATATGCTTCAGTACCCAGAAAGTGGCACGGTGAGCATGGGCGACACGTTCTCGATTCTTCGGACCGACCTCGTCTTCAAGATCAACTCGAACCCAATACGAAAATGGTGGAACCAAGTGCGTTGCTCCTTCTCTTTCTCGGGACGGAACGCCATCCCATGGTCACTCACTGTCCTGTCCGCGACTCCTAGGTGTTCCAAACCAACTATAACGGACTGGGTATACCCGTTCGTCAGCTTGGTCCAGGCGAAACCTTCGGGTGAGTATTAGGTCCGATCGACGCGGCCTCTCGATCTCGAGGAACGATCAACTGGGAGGACTTATCATGTTCTCTGGGGTAGGGTACTGCGTCGTCCACGTCTCCATTCCACTTATCACTCCACGGCTCATCGGCCGAACAAAATACCATGCTACGAGCTCCAACGGCAGAACTCGCGTCCGTGTTCGTCGGCTTCACAAGAGTCGAGCGAGTCGACATGGCTGCACGTCGTTCGACACCCCGTCGGATCAGGGACCGACGGAGCTGCACTTGATGCTAGCCACTCAGTCCTGTCGATGGTCAGCCCCGGCCCCAGAGCATGAGTCAGACTTCACCGCACATCGACTCCGCGGGCACGCATGCCCGCGCCTCGTCGCACGTTCGCAAGTCTGTCTAGACCCAGACTTATGGGGTCCGACGCGACTTTTTCCACGCCGAGTCGCCTTCTGGTGGGGCGCAAGGCGCATCATCGATCACTGGCGTACAGCGAGTGTCGATGGCGTGAACGGCACCCGGTACCCCCCACCACCTCTCAGACGTCCATTTCCGGCGTGGGGACGCGTCCCGGGGTTCCATGTTCACCCCAGGAGGCCGGCCGACGACGAGATGCGATCGCGCGAGGTCGTGCGACCACCTCAGAGGTTCCTATATGGGGTTCTAGCGGGTCTAGAGCGAGCGTTCGTTACCTCGATGGCGCTTCCTGTGGTGGGGAGGCGTCTGAGACCGGTCGCCAAGACGGTGGAACCTACGTGGAGAACCGATAACGCGATAACGCGCCAGACGCCCGGCCGATGACGCCAGCGCCAGCGAAAGATCCGATCGCGATCAACGGGGTTCGGTCGCGTGACCACCACCCCCCAAGAGGGCGGCTGACGAGACGAACGGCGTCGTGGACGCGGCGCCACGTTCGTAGACCCGTCTGTTGGACCCGAACAGCGGAGCGTGCGCGCGCCACTGCGCCATTCGAACGAACGCGACAACGAGGCATGCTCTGATGTCAGTGGCTCGTGACACTCTAGCGCCACGCTGCGCACAGGGATCGCTTTACCTGGGCAGTGCGCAATTAGACCTGTCTGACTTTCGGTCACTGGCCCTGTGCGTGAGAAAGGCTAGGGAAAGAATAGACTACCGAACGTCGCGACGGGGTCGCGTGATCGCCTCCAGGGCCTGGCAAGGGTGGACCGCGTCGGTGCAGCTGGCATAGAGTCGATGGGGAGATCGTGGACGGACTGCGAAGGACACTGCGACCGTCATCTATGGATCGGAGGCGACGAAAGCCCCTCGATCTCGATCGGCAATCGTATTTCCGGCGCGTTGCACGACGTAGTAGACAGGCGCCACGCTGCGCACGGGCTTTGGCAGCGCGCAATTAGACCTTTACCAGTTTGACTTGTCCCTGTGCGTGAGAAAGAGCTGGAAGGGGAACGGGGAAAAGGGGAGGAAAGGCAAAGAATGCGGTACATGGACGCCGGACGCGATTCGTTCGCAACGGGGTCGCGTGATCTCCCACCGCAGCCTGAGCGAATCCGATAGTAAATCTATGATCGGACGCACGATCGTCTTCTCCACCCCTAGTACCTACCCCAGGCCCACGAGTCCGATCGCGATCGGTATCTCTGACTCGTCGCACGATGTAGGACCGGCGCGATGCTGTGCAGGGAGGCGGGCACGTGTCACCATGCTCGTTATCAGCCTTCTCAGAGTTATCCATCGCGCCACGCTGCGCCCCCCCTTGTCGCACGACTTCTCGCGCATGCGTGAGAATCCCTAGCAAGTCGTCGCTACGCAGGGGAAATCAGGACGAACGATATACCCACCCTGCCAACGCATGTACAGCTTCCACGTCGGATCCAAAGACCGAAGACCAATGACGCTCCTGCACAGCGCTCGTGTGACCCCATCAAAGGGGGGAAGGCGTGGTACTGATTCTGAGAACGTCCGAACAGGCAACTTGGCCCCTGGTGTCCCCCACATCATCGAAGCAGGGGTGATAACGATCTTTGGCGCTCGCCTATGTTATTCAACTTATCGCGATGAAAGATGAGGAAAAAACGCCATCGTTACGTGCTCGCCCGAGTCATCGTCATTTCATCGCGCCCAGGGCACGCAGTGGCGACGTTCATTTCGGACCTTGAGAACCCATGGGGTTCATATTCATAATTATAGTTTAGAGTGTCGAGCGTGTGGATGCGGTCGTGTGACCATTCTCGCGAGACGCCAGAGATAGACGTGCCACGCAGACGCTAAAGGAACAAAAGGGGATGACGATGCGGGTATATACATACATATACGTTGTTGCCGCAATAAATCCATGAAAACATCGATGCGTACGTAGGTGGGTCGTGACAAGTACGAGCGAGTGATCCAAACGTGTTCGTGGGACGGACATCAGAGCCAACGCGTGAGAGAGCCAGCCTCACAATTAGCCCGTCTTCTCATCGATCCCGACTGTCTTCTCGCTCGTTCCCACAACCTCCCCTAACCGGTTTCCAACCTTGACTCGCTGACCCGGCTTCACCGAAAACTCGAAATTCTTGGGCGCCTCGAACACGAGAACAATAGTGCTCCCCAGAGAGAACCCGCCCATCTCCTGTGCAGGCGTCAGTGGTTGGCCGTGCAGCAGCGGGGACGCGGCCGAGTAGACTGCTTCGGTGTACGTCCCTGGCGGGGGCGGTCGGCCACGTACGTTGGTGCGGAGGGCCTGGCGAGGGGTCAGATGAGAGGCAATGCGCGAAGGGCATTCTTACCGAGTCAAAGTTGACCTTGATGCTTCCGACGTTGGTCGCACCCACGGGAACCATGCTGAAAAAACCGTATCGCCATCGACCGAGGAGTGCGACCCGCTCATTGAGCACGAACAGGTTCTGGAGGCGTTTCGCCATATAAGGCGAGACCGAAAACAGCTCGCCTGCGTGTATTTAGCTGCGAGAAATGCCCCTCGGAGATAGAGCACGCACCGACGAAATGGCGTCGCTTCTCGACGACCCATGCGGTGGGACTGTGGAAACGGTGGTAATCGCCTGGGGCTAGATAGATGACCGAGAAATAGAGGGCGTTGCCGTCCTTGACGCTGGTTCCGGATATACTTCGCTTGCGGTCGCCAAAGGTCGACCGGACGCCCATTTCACGGGCGACAGAGACGTCGTGTGCAAGGACTTCTTGGAGACTGCCCTCTTGTGCAACCGAAGCGTCGATCTGTGCGCCTTCCCTGTGTGGTATGTCCTCTTCGTTGTCGGAATCTGATGGCGTCCGACTGACGGGCGTCGTTGACCCGGGGGTACTCGAAGGTGATGCTCCTAAGAGTTTGTCGAGGCTGTATTCTATCCCGTTGACGATGGCGAACTCGCGGTGATCGACGTGTTCTTGGACTTTGGGGAATTCTATGACCGTCGACGTCGGTGATGAGGGGTCGTCGGAATCGTACAGATCTACGCCGAGGAGTGCGTCGAGCGAGTACGTGATACCCTTGACTTGTTCTACCCGAAGATTATCGATTGTACCGAAATGAAGGACCGTACCGTCTGCCGGACTAACCTGCAGAGGCGTTCAGCGATTTTACAACAAAGCGGAAGAGGCAGGACAGACCAATGCAGCGTCATCGACCGGGCGTGCGCCCGGTTTCAATTTGCGATAGAAAAAGTCGCCGAGACTGACGTATTTCGTCAAGTCGTCGGGTTCGATCTCGTGCAAATCGCATCCGAAAACGTAAGCGTAGAACCGAAAACTGTAGGGCCGAATCCAGAAGGGGAGTTCCAAGGAGTTGACGTAACCCCAGAGACGAGAGAGGTTGCGGAGTGGGAGTGCACCCATCACGTGAACCTGGCGGGGATAAACGACGAGTGGCTTGGGGAGGGAACTCACGCACCTGCCAGGGACCTTTGAGCTTGATGACCTCGCGACCTTGGTCGTCGACGTGAACTTCCTTCTTTGCCCGGGTGGTCTGCTTGTGGTACTGGAGAGCAAGGAGAAGGAGTGCGCCGACTGCGAAGGGAAGAGGGTACCATGAGGTGGGTGTCTGAGTCCATGCTGTGATGATTTTCCCTGTGGGGAGGTCAGACGACGTGCACGGTGGGGGCGAGGGGGGCGTACTGTAGAGCGGGGCGGCCGCCGAGACCCCAGGGAGTTGGTTTGGGGACTCGGGAGGCGTGACGGGCCTGGTAGAGAAGGACCTCCTGAAGGCGCTCTTGTTCAGAGAGCGGACTGTCCCTGAGAGACTGATCCTCTTTTTTACGAACACTCGGGAGAGGATGGCCGAGGAGGTGTTCGCAGCTGCGGTTCTTGTGAAGGATATGACATGGGACGCGACCTGGAAGGGCCGAGTGCCCTTGGTGATGACTTTGTAGAGCATCGCTGCATCTACGCTCGCAACTCGGCCGTTCCTTATATCCTCGTCGACGGTCCGATCCAAATTCGGTGCACAGCTCGTCTCCAGCGCATAACAGCACCAAACAAAGCGGAGTTTGTTTCCAATTATTCAGTGCTGACTCAGCCGCACAACCTTGTCATGGGCAACGATGGTGGAAGTATCCCCGATCGACGCGATCTGGTAAAGACCAGACCCAAAGCCGAACAGGCCGACAGGGCAAACCAAGTCCGCGCTAGGTGGTTCTTTTGCGCCCTCTCCAAGGCACGTACCCCCTCATCCCTCACACGGGGCGTGCTAACCCTATTCTAGCGCCTGCTCCAGGAACCGGTCGTGTCGTGCGACCTAGGAAAGCTGTACAACAAGGACGCCCTCATAGAGTATCTGCTCGACAGGTCTGCCTATGGAGACGGAGACGAGATATGCGGTCACCTCCGCTCGCTCAAGGTGGGCAGACTTGACTTTCTCTTCCCCCCCCACTGACCCTCCTCTAGGACGTCAAGACGCTCAGACTCACAGCGCGGTCGTCCCCCGCCGATGCCCCGCCCAGTGAAGCCCCCCAGTTCGTCTGCCCCCTCAATCAGAAGGAGATGAATGGCGTCCAACCGTTTGTCTATGTCCGCGTCTGCGGCTGCACCTTCTCGCAATCATCTCTACGTGAGCTCCTCGGCCCCTCAAACGGTGAGGAGAACGACGCAGAGCCAGCCGCGCTCGACGTCTGTCCCCAGTGCGCCTCCAAGTTTACCCGATCGTCCGACGTCGTGACCATCAACCCCTCCGAGGAAGAGGAGCAGCGCATGCGTGCCGCCATGGACCTCCGTCGTGCCAGTGAACCAGCCAAGTCAAAGTCAAAGTCAAAGAAGCGGAAAGCCGCCGACGGTCCCGCCGACGAGGAAGTCGCCCCGAAAAAGGCCAAGGCATCCGCGGTGGCCTCGCCAGTCCCTAGTCTTAACCCCACGATATCCACTGCCTCACGCACGCTCAAGAGCTCGCTCGCCGCAGAAGAGGCCAAGCGAAGAGCGAACATGAGCGACGCCGTCAAGTCGTTGTACCGCAGAAAGAACGAACCGCCGAGGAAGGAGACGTTTACCACCATGGGGACCTTCACAAGAGTGAGTGCTGTCGCGTCTCCGTGCCAAGCTGTTTGTTGACAGGATTCAATCGCAGTATGCATAAGGCTCGTCGCCGTCATCCCTGTTGTGTTGTATGTATGTCGCGTATTATATTCCTTGTCTGTTGAACAATATAGCACCCTTGCGGCTTCGCAGCGTGAACATTGCCGATGACCCTGATGTTGGACCAACAGATCCCGATAGGCCGAAATTACCTTGTCAGTGACGTTGACACCTTATCTCCCCTGGCATGCGAAACCCAGCGAAATATTTGCATTCGGGCAGATGGATCTCCGTGGATGTCGCGAAGGTTCGCTGTGTAGTGGTCGCCGCGCAGTCGCGCTTCGTGGAGGTATTTATCTTCTGTCTTGCTCTTTGTTTCTTCCACTGTGTGTTTGTTGCGACGAAGCTGTCAACGGTTACCTTGGCAGACGCCCCGCTTTACGCTACTGTCTCCTTTACAGTCCTTGTCTCGCCATGGAACGACTGGCATCGTGAGTCTTTACCTAACTCGGTTGTCGTACCCTAGGAACCATTGCATGCAATTCGGCTGGCCGTCGCAGAAAGTCACCATCGGACGTCTCTGGACGCTCGTCGGTTTAGCGCTACCGATCACGAGGATCCATCCGACCGCGATCGCTGTTGACAGCAGATCGTTCCTCGTTCGCGGATGCATGCCGTACGTCCACGCCCCGCCCACCTCACCAATGATGACCGGTCGAGTTCAGCGACTGCGAAAACGGATGCACGTGGCGGCTCGACCTCCGAGCAGATTCAGACGTCGATGCAGACATCGTACGAGTGAGGGAAGAAAGAAGCGCCAGATGTCCGAAATTGTTGCGTTGAGCGAGTGAACACAGGGGGTCGACCCGGACGTATGACGTGACGGGGGGTCGCTGTCATCATCGTCGAGCGCGACTGTGTTCAGCGTGCGACTCGGCTCTGACGGGGCACGAGACAACTCGGAGAGGTTGGGAAGGGCCAGACCCAGGGAACCGCACCCCGCAAAGATGCAGAAAGACCCCTGACACTGCTGGGAGGAAAACGAACGACAAATAGAAGCGCACAGGCGACCGCACGACGAGATCTCCCTCTCGATGTGGAGGGTAAGAAGTTGGGGTCAGGGAAGATGCCCAGAAAATCCGGCTACGAGACACCGTGGGGTGAGTTTAAGGGCCATATTTCTATCCCAAATGGTGCGACATCGCCTGTATGACGGCTCATTCAGATTTATGGACCAGTTGAGAGGAGACGTTTTAAAAAAAAACGACTAAAGCAGTGGACCAACTAGCACATGTACCAAGCGATCGCATTCAAAGGCCAACGTGGATGAACGGAATCCACTCGTCAAACGACGCGCCAACTCTGTCTCGAAGGCCCCTGACAGCCTCGTGCAACGCGTACGCAGCCTCTCGATGATCCGGTCGAGCGCCCTTCCGAAACAAGTGCCTGTATACGTCCCTTGCCACGTCGGGCGCGAGCTTGTCGCTGATCGACCACATCGTACCGATAACTCCGTAGCCCGCAAACAACATCCCCGCCGCGACGTGGATCGCCTCGTCGGAGAGGCTTTTTTCGCCCTTGGCCGTCTGGCATGCAGAAAGAAAGGCGAGCCCGCTGCGCGGCCGTGAGACCGCGACGATGTCACGGACCTTCAAACGGCGACCGTGCGCGAGACAAAGCCCGCCGTTGATCCCGTCTTGCACACCGTGGCATGCGAAATGGACCCAGTCGGCGTCCTTCAGGAGGGAAAGTACTTCCTCGACCGTGCCGTCGGGGGGTTCCACGAACGAAATGTGTGTCGAACTTGGCGAGTTTTCGATCGCCTCTCGGATGTGGGCCAACTCGGTGAGTACGCCTGGAAGTTGCGACTTGCCATCCGTGGCTGGCTGGCGAACGGCGAGGAAGCAAAGATCG
>JBBPLT010000762.1:0-13442 GCA_038089955.1 Strobilomyces dryophilus | reverse complement strand
TGTCCAAGTATGCACCCGGAGAAGCGACTATCCACCAGGAATTCATTTCAGAAAACAACCCGTGCTTTGTGTTGCACGATTCGAAAGGCTTCGAGCCTGGAGACAAGGCCAATTTTGATCTCACAGCGCAGTTCCTCCAAGAGCGACATCGTAAGAAACACCTCAACGATCGACTTCATGCGATATGGTAGGCCGCAATCCCCCTCGTATTGTTCCAAATTAACTATTCACAGGCTCTGTGCAGAGACACCGCGAGCCGGCGGCCGAGTATTGGAGCTAGGCGACAAGAAGCTATTGGTTCTCGCGCATGAGCTCCAAAGTACGTGTCCAGTTTGTTCGTAATGAATTTTCCACCATTTTTGCGTCTACCCATCAGTTCCCGTGATCGTTGTTTTCACCAAGTATGATCTGCTGGTATGGTCGAAGAAACTAGAACGAGAGGAGGAAGCGGAAGGCATGACCATAGACGAAGAGGCGCTCCATAGATGGTGCCAGGAGGATGCTCGTGCCGCTCTTACGGCTTGTGTGCTGTATCTCAAGAAATCAGTCGCTGCGCTCAAAAAATCCCGATACCTTCCTCCGTCAATATTTCCAGTATGAATTTTCGTTTACGTGTTGTTCATCACTGAAGGAACTGCGAGTCAGTCTCTCGGGGATATGATGAATCTGTTGCCACCTTGGTCGACATAACTCGGAGTGTTGTCCGCGAGCGATGAGTGATCGCGCACCGACTCCCGAACCAACCTTCCGGTGAAGATTGAAGTGTGCATGGAGTAAGTGCTGTTATTCAGCTCTCGCTCCCCAAATGTTTATCTTCCTGCAACAAGGGGTCCGTCAGTGTGTGTGCAACGAGCGGCTCGTGTGTTAGCTTCACTCTGGCATCGGGCAGTCCCGCATCACACGCTTGCTGGACCTCGCTCTGGCCCATCTAGGTATATCTTACGAGGACGTCTGAACCGGATGCACGGTACCACCGCTATGTTACTTATGCGCCTCCAGCTCACCCCCGCTGCTATTTCACTGCCGGTTGCTATATTCGGCCCAATCTATTCCTTTCCTGTAATGGGTCCAAGACGCCGTTTTGCAATATATAGCCACCTAGCGCATCCCTGGAGCTCTCTGCTGGTGGTTATCACTTGGGGATGACGACTAGATCCTAGATAGTAACTTAGTATGTATCCTGTCGAGAAAAAGTTGCACGCATTGCTGGGGACCACCAGACTGACTAAAGCCAACCCATACACGATCTTCGGTCGATTCCGGTCGACCGTGTCGCAGCTCTGGAGGCTTTGAGCTACATAGCTCCCAAATCCAGCCCCGCCTCCGAGTCCGTCTGTTTCTCTCATATGTACAAGGACGGACGTCCCTACTCTAACTCCAATCTCGATCTCACGGTGCCGAGTCTGAAATGTCGAGGTCGCAATCAACGCATGGCCTGCACTTGGTACATAAATCGCCAAAGATATCGTCGATGCGCTGGTGAACGATCGTCAGGCTGGCGCCGCTGCCAGGTAGGAACACCGATCCGGGTCGTTGGCATCGCATGCTCGCCGCCTGCGACCTGCACGGCGAGGCCCCAGCGGGACGTCTTTCCCCACACTGCTCACGTCGAGGTTGACATCCCTCTCAAGCCAAGACCTTGTTCCTAGACGAGTGGCTTAGTACGTTGTCGACTACGACGTCTACGGATCTTCTTGTCTCTGCTCGTAACGACACAGTCAAGCTTGTCGGGCTCGCGATGCGAGCATGTGAGCAGGTGCACCGGGACGACATCAGAATGTTCTTCAGACTCGAATATAATACAATACATCCATTGCATCCTCATCAGGGACCACTCTCTAGAACCATGCACGTACTAGATGAATTTAGACTGAGGGAGCGCGCATCGTAAATTAGCGTCGTGTTGGATAGCGTCCGAGAATCCACCTCTATTGGATGTGGACCGTTCGTACAGCGTCCATCAGCTCCCTCAGGGGTGCCTCCTCCCGAACCCGAACCATGATCAAACTGTCCGTCGCGACCCGTCTGTACTGCGAGCGCCCTGACGACGCGAGCAACAGCCCCCCGAACGGCTGCCGAAGCCGCATGAACAAGCGAAACGCCCGCGTGGGCAGATCGAACAGCGCGTCGTCGAACGAAAAGTCCTGGTCGACGAGGGGCCCGATCCACGGATGGATCAGACGTAGACCTCTCATCTCCGAGAGGTCTGTGGTCGTTTTGATCTCGATGTCCCCGAGCAGGGACGTCGTCGTCCGGCGCGGGTGAGGGCTGGCGACCAACGTTGAAGCGTGGTTCGTGTGTCGGGCATCGTTTCTCAAGAGCAGACATGCCCAGGCCTATGTACATATCAGGCTGTCAGCCCGGGTCAGATGAACACATCAGAAGACACACCTCGCCAGTGCTAATTGTAATGGAAACAAATAGAGCCTGCGGGACGAAAGTGGAAAGGAACCCGACCTCGTCTTGATCGCACCTGTCCATGCGACGGAACGTGTGAAGACGTGTGCCAGTCCCAGAGCGTGAACCGGCGCGTGCCAGCGTACGACACACAGCGACGGCGCAGACGAAACGCCCCGATCGACGCCACGGATCTGAGCTTATTCGGCCGTCGAGGCCGCGGACAGTGTGCGACGAGGATCGAGAAGATGAGCCTGTGCGTTGAGTTGAACGCTGGCTGAATTCTCAGTGATGTCCTTGCCGACCTGTACGTTGTCAGTCAGCCAAGAGACAAAAAAAAGAAAAAAAAGAACCAACACCAGCTTTCCGAAGACGGGCCCATCGCCAGTGGTCGCGCTCTGCAAGCTGATGTCCGAAGGGCTCATCCTGGTCATTCGGAGTTCGGCTTTTCACGGAAATGGGGGGGAGGATAGCTCGACCATCGCCCCAACACGAATTCAGGACGGGTCGTGCGACGGGCAACAAATATGTCGTCGAGGGAGGAAGGTCGACGCCGTACGCGACGACGTCTGCGTCGAGCGGGTTCGGCCCGACGAGTCCATAGTCGACGTTTGGGTCTGGTCCGGTGCCGTCGACGCCTGTGCTTGACGCTTGTCGATTCAGCCGCGACGATCCCTGCCGTCGAGTCCGCGCCAGAGACTACTTCGACGGCACGGACCGTGATGCGCAGGCAATACGATGCGCAGGCGAAGACGCCCCAGCACACCTGGCACACTTGTTGAGAGCTCTCGTCACTACAGACCAAGTGTTTGCGTACCTGATGAACAGCTGGATGGACGAGGTCGTGCGTTGGTGGATGGTGACAACCAGGTCGAACTTGAAGAAGATCCCGAGGATATCACCATGGCCGTTGAGTTGGTGAACATAATGCGTTACGCTGTATTGGTTCGTGTGTAGAGGCACAGAGCGTGGTGCGATGTAGGTGGTCGGGAACCACGTGAAGGTGATGCTGGTATGACATGAACGCTATAGGCAGAGGTCGTCACTCGCACCAACGAAATAAAATAAAATAAAATAAAATAAACGCACATCCATTGGCGAGCTCGAGCGAGTAGTCGAGCAGCTGCGCAATGTCAAGAAAATATGGCCCGAACGTCCTTTGTAGTTATACATGGGACAATAGTCGGGCTGAGCGACTGATGAACGAGAACAGTCCACGGGATGGGCGACGGCCTGACGGGAAGAGTGCCCGAGCATGTTCCCTATGAACGACGTCAGACACTGAGCGAAACGAGTGGTACTGAAACGCACTTCAGGGTGGTAGCCTGACCAATGTCGAACATGGTCTGCAGGGACGAGTGAGAAAATGGTAAGGAGAAAGGAGGAGGGACGTACGCCCATCGCGATGAAACCCCTCGCTGAGGAATAGATGTTCGCCCAAGACGTCGCGCATATCTACGGTGAGGGCTGTCGCACGCGGATGAGCGCGCCAGCGAGACACGTCCGGGTGGGTACGTACACGAGCAAGGCGTGTTGACGACCATGTCAACGTCGACGTTCATGTAGGAATCCGCCTGGGTATCGACGCTGAACTCGTAGTCTGGCCAGCCCCAGACGTATTCAGCGACGTTGTTGAGGACGAGAAGGACGGCGAACAGAGTGAGAAAGCCATACGACTCTGAGCTTGTACATCGAAGCGGGCGAGGCCTGGCATGAAAGAGTTGGCGCGAGGCGTTTCACGGAACGTTGAACTTGATCCAATGAGGGAGGTCACGTGCTCTCGTCCGATTGACTGTGATACTCAAATGCCATCGACTTTTTTCTAGGGTCCAGCCGTCATCTCATCCATTATTTAACAAGCTCCCACCAGTACAGAATATCGTGTTTCCTTTCCATCAAGCAACCGCCTCTCCAACTATAGCACAAATCCATCTCTCGCCAACGTCATTGCGGCTGCTTGGCACAAACCTCATGGCTTCTCATCTACCATCTCCGTTTGCATCCTCCTTATTTCCCTCGACCGGACGCTCGCCGCCTCGGAGGGAACTAGCATTTGGGAGTTTACAATGCATGATTAGGACCCCCAGATCGAAGTGTCCGTGGCTCCGGCCCTAGCCCAGGCGGATTCTGATTCTCACTCTCAATGCTGTCTCACAATCCCGGTCTGGCGAGGACGACGACGCGATCAATACGTTCTTCCACCTCAGCGTCAATCCTGCAAAGGTCGTCGCGTTATATCCTGACAAGGTCGCTCGATGTGAAACAGAAGGACTGGATAGGGTTGTTTGGTGGCATGGCGGCCCTGACAAAGGTAAAATTTAGAGGAGGGGAGGATGCGATGTCGACCAAGTCGAGCGACGGGGAGAACAAGTATCCAGTAAAGATAGACCCGTGGCCACATTCTCAAGGTCTCCCTTACCTGAAAACTCCGTGAGGGCGCAGACGAGAACGGCTTTCGGTACCTTGTTGCCTGCGGCAGTGTCTGACGACGACAATGTTTCGTTGAGCGGAAGGTAGAAGGGCAAAGTGCTCGGTACCTGGGGCGAACTGTGTCGCACTCATGCTCAATCCCACCGTCTTCCAAGACGACACCTCGCGCTCGCTGGAGACGCTCTGGGGCTACTTGACGTCCCTTCGATCCAAGGCTTGCGGCGCGCTCGCGTCTCATCACATCACCCCCTTGCAGTCGCATCTGTTCCTCCGCTTCCCCAGCCTCCCTCTATGCGCTACCGTCCGGCGTCGCACACACAGATCTCACTGAAGATGAGCTGGTCAAGAGAGCGCAGATCGTCGACACGGCAATGTTCAAGAGTTACTTGATCAGGAGACCAAGGGTGTTGGGCTCGCTCTGTCGGTTGCCGAATTGGTGCGAGGTGGAGGTGGAAGAGGGGCTGAGAGCGCGAGACGTACGTCTAATTTACCTGGATTCGCAAAAGCGGGATCCCCTCGCAGTGCTTTGACGAGGAACTAATGAATACGTTTCGTGAAACACAGAGACACGCCGAACTTGTTTTCTTATAGGAAGGTGCACGCCAGGACCCTCAAGCTACTCCAGCAGTATGTGTCCAAACCTAGTTTTTCGGCTTGAGAAAAGTACTGGCTGAATACTGACCTTTTGATGTCCCCAATAGACTCAGCGATAAGGAGGGCAATGCTAACTTGGTCTTTCTATCTCGTATCTGGCACAGTTGGATTCGGAATATCAAAATCTGGACCAGATCTTCAAGTCTGCGTGCTGGATGTTCGAGCAAGACAGAGATAGCCTTCCAGGTCTGTTCCCGCCATATGCCCTTTCTCGGTGATTGTTCAACCGATGCCGCATCGTAACATCAGATATTTACTTCAGACGATGTTAAGCTTGCTCGCGGTGCGGTCACAGGTGTCCTCGAGAAACTCAACCCCAACGCAGCGACGTGGTATAGAGTGCCTTCATCAACGAAAAAGAGAAACAGAGCACTGATTTCATGATCGAAGAGGAAGGGAGAAGAGGGTATGTTGTGTCTCCTGAGTATATCTGGACGCCACCAAGTGTTTTATAGACAAGCGCGCGGGAGTGTATGCAAACCTTTTGACATTCATCGACACCACCCAACATTACCGATCGATCGGTTATATGGATTGCTCTGAGAAGGTGGGGTAAGGCTCTTTGCGTGCTGACTCAATTTCGGCGCCCAGACTTCCGAAGCGCGTGCGCTTTTATTATGTCACTTGGGCAGATATGAACATATGCTCGAGCTGTACGTTCACGAACCTGGCTTTGCGAAAGCTGAGGAGTAAGTTCTTCGGGTTGACCTGCGCCCTGACCCTGACATCGGGTTATTTGCAGACTGTTTCTCGTCCTCAAGCTATATATGCCTCACATAATCCACAAAACTTACGCTCTCCTGCTCTATCCCTCACCATGCGACACAGCGTCCGCCTCAATCTCATCGAAACCCTACTGCTTCTCCCGCCGCTCGCAAGCGCACACGACGTGTGATTGCTCTTGCTCTGATCGTTGCGTGTCCCCATGTTTGACCATCGCGTCGCGCGCGAAGTGAGCATGGCTTGCAAGGAAGAGGTAGAGTGGCAGTTGATGACAGCGGAGTCGAGGCGGGTTAGGGCGACAGACAGTTGCATGTACGTCGAGGTGTTCTTGCTGTGCGGTCCAGCCCTCACTCTTGCCTTGGTTAGATGCCCCAGTGTTACAAGTGAGTGGGGAACAGCGTCATCGCGATACACGCGCCATGGTGGGTAGCTCGGTTCCTTTTTTTTTGCTATCGGAGCTTATGCGGCTTTGGTATCATACAGGGGCGAAGTGACGCACTGTCAGTGTTTAGAGAGGCCCCCTGGGAAGCTCAGCGTCGAGAGCCAGGGTTGAGTGTCGAGGGAGTCGTTAGTGTCGGCTGTTTGAGGGACTGGATGCATAGCTTTTCGGGGCAACGGCGGATCAAACGATGCCACGTCAAGGTTTGACCCACGGAAGAATCTGTTCCCTTGGTTCGTTTGAATCCAGAGTGTTACATATGGGGCATATCAGCGTACATTCATTGCTATCGTATGGCAGCTACCAACCTGTATTGACCCATGGTCAGTCCCGACATCCCTTATCAAACAACAATCATATTAACGGCCATGAGTAATCGGGACAGTGGCTTGGGCACCCCGTCATCCAGTCTCCTCGATATCCTCGGGACGCTGTTATTAAGGCTTGGGCTCCCACTAAGCTTGAGTTAGCCCAGAAGGCAGCCGAAGTGCCATCACACAACCACATCCCGTAGAGAGCTGTGAGCTTTCTGTCTCTACTCTGCCGTGCGTGCCATTTGATCGTCTGGAGTCAGATCACGACTTTGGGCCTGCTTGTAACTGACATGACCATAGGGAATCAACGGTTTAGTATCCGGCTTCAATTTTGGTCCCTGTCAGTTCTAGAACCTTCTCTATCTCGCCGCCTTTGATCTTGCACTTCCTCTGTATTCCACCTGTATGGCAATGGCACCGACTGTGTGCTTCTCTTACTTGGACGGATCATACCCAGTTCATTCCGCCTCGCGAACTCGAGCGTGCCGTTGACCGCTTTACAGCCAATGTCGTCGTTCCACTCACGAACGGCATCAGCTTCGCGATCCAGGCAGTCCTAGTTCTCATTGTTGAAGCCTGGGCAGACTGCGGCACATGGAGGTAATCTCGGGTGTTTGTCCCCTGTATAACCTGGCATCTGACACAGTTCGAGACTCGTGTTTACGCTCGCCACCGGCGCGGTTTTGTTTGCGTGGCTTGCCGTTGACGACCCTTCGAAGTGGCAAGCCAGCATCGCCCTCTATATTTTGGTTGTAAGTCATTTTGGGGGCGACGTCGAGATTTGCAAGTATGACCCTCCATGCTCTTGCCATCAGCGATAGCATACCTTCGTTCTATGATGTGACATTGAAACAGGGTTGCCTCACGTTTTGAACACTGCCCGCGTTCCCTGGTCAGCGACCTGTCGGTCATGAGGAGTCTGGTTCATTCAATGCGTCAGTGCCAACATTATCGTACTTTCACACTGTCAAACAGCGACGATAGCCGTCACCCCCATAGAACCATAAACATGCTATGGCTCTGATCAGCTAGTATCAGGTGCGATCCATAATGATGGCAAGAGCGACCACGATTAGATGTTCAAATACTACTATCATTAGCAAAGGTGAGGGTTCGCCACTTATACACCGTTCCAGATTTTGGCGATCCATCAACGACAAAGTAGGTCGGCCACCGCTCTGCGAGCGCAGAGGTTTTCACCCTCGAATGCAGGTTTATGGAGCTTTTTCTGTTCGTTTCAGATACCCTCCACAGTATCGCGTGAGTTTGTCGCTTTCTTTAAAAAGGTTCCAGGATGGATGGTCGATCTTGGTAGGCTCATATAAATGTCGTGGAATTACACATTCGTAGCGTCGTCGACTTTCCTCCCTCGCATGCTCATACTTTGCGTATGGTAGCGTGACAAACTATAACAATCCAGCAGCACTTGTAGGTGTGTACTTATTACATCAATCCTTGTCTCAGACCTGTTCTGACCCCTGACGTCTTCAAAGTGGCTAAATGGCCATATACATGGACTCCCTTGGTCACCGCCCTCACCGCCCTCGTGACGCAGCTATACCTGGGAGTGATGTATGGCCCCTGTTATCCAACCGATTTCTACTGAATCTGCTTGCTGTAGAATACTTTGCTTGACGAACAGTAGGTTTCTCTATACCGCCGCTGCTATGTTGGCAATTCTGTCGTTTGTCTTGGGTGCGACTTGCAGCGTCGAGGCGTGGTTAATTACATTGTGCGTCCCATGGCTACACCATCGTATTGACTAATCACAGTTGTATAGCTTGTCTGGGATCCGTCGCATCACTCCCCTGTGTAGCGCATGGTTGACCATGTAGGTCGTTGCAGACGCATTCATCACCAGTACGCTTGCTTATTTCGCTTGCATATAGCCCCGGGCCAATCATGTGCGATTCCCAGCTGTGTTGATTATCGCCTTCGTCCGTTCGTGAACTGGTTTTCACAGGACGGACAGCGTTCTGAATCGACTCATTCGTGGGGCTATCCAAACGGCTCTTTGTCTGCATTTTCTCCATAGCTGACCTTATCATCTTTTCCGTTCTCCCGAACACGTATCTATACGGCATGTTCACCATCCCATTGGTCGTATATATGAACCTGAGTGTCGTTACACAAGGCATGTACCGTCGTTCATTGACGTGGTCGTCACATCGGAAGACCCTTCTGGATACCCTCCTTACTCGGGAGTCGCTCAGAACAGAATTGGTTGGTACATTTATGCACGGAGCGTGAGTTAATTGACAGTCTTCTCCAATATCTGTGGACTGGTCCCATAGCCTGGGCGCCCGCTAGCGCTGATTCGTCATAAGCGTCTTCGTCTGTCCAATCGAACACCATCCAGTTTAAAGTGAAACTGCCCGAAGATCTGGGTCAATCCGTTACTGAGGACGTGGAAAGTTCTTGTGCGTGTAAATTAACCTCGTGCCCGAGCATCTGTCATATTTCCATCGTTTCGTTGTCACTGTCTTTTATGAGTTATAGCTCGATTGTCACCACTCAGAACCTTTACCGGCTATATTCGAGAGAAGAAACACGAGTACCTGCAGCGCCGTTGAAGACCCCCAAAAACATATGGCTAGAAAATAAAATTTCAGATTATCTCTGTTGTCTACCGTACTAGCCCGTCGTCATCGTCGCTGTCGTCGCCACCACCTCGCTCCTCGTCCGGCGGGGCCCGCGTGGCTCGATTGCACCTGCCACGGAAAGCGGCGACAGCAAGTGCGTAAGAGGTTGAGGCAGGTCGTTAGTCTCTTTTCGAGCGCCGGTGCTCGCTCATCACCCGTCTACTTGTGCGTCAGCGCTCGTGTCCCGGAACTGATAATCGCTTCCTATCATGTACGGACACTCTGGCAGCCATCACAACCTATTGAGAGCTGCCGCTCGGTCATCGCTCTTACCATGCCTTTTCGAACTGCTGAGCGCTGCCACGGTGTCTACTGGAGCGCGACCGCTTGTCTGTCCGTTCCTCTGTGTTGATTCGAGCACCATTGCTTGCCTGTCCCATCTCCACCAATTTTCTCAAGTGCCACCACTCGCCCGTTGGCCCCGCTGCTGTTTTTCTGGATCTCACTCATCGCCCAGCCGCTCATTTCGTGCCCCATCATTCTTTTTCGGGCGTGAACACTCTCCCGATGCTTCTCAACGCCACCGTTCGTCGTGTCAGTATGAAAACAGTTAACTTGTATTGTGTACCCCGTTCTTTTTCGCGCCCTATCACTCCCCGATCGTCCCGCAATGTCAAATGGGGCCCGTTCACTCGCTTCGCACACCCGCTGTCTTCCCTCACCCTCCACGTCTTCCCCACTTCTTTGCCCCATTCCCTCACTCCTCACCATTGTACACCCACCCCATCGTTCACGCCACCATAGTGTCCAATCGCATGGGAGGGCTCGCTGTCGGTCCCCACCAAGTCCAACCGAGCACGATCCCTCTGCGCTCGCCCTCGGGTCTCATGCCCTACCGTTGCCTGCCGCCCTGCTCGACCTTGCTCACACCACCGTTGTGTTCATCTGCACGAGAGGGCTCGTTGTCCGGCCTCCCTTGTTCACACACCGCCGCCGGCGTGAATGGCATCACCGTTCCCTCCGGTGTTCATTCAAGTCGCTACCATGTCTTGCTGCACCCCCGTCATGTCTAGACGAGCCCGACTACTTGTTTACCGCCACCGTTACTTTTTGAGTGTGAGCACGGGCCTAACACCCTGCTGTGTCTATCATAGAGCCTGACTGTTCACAATGATAACACGCAACATAGCATTGTTAGTTGATTATCATAAATACAACCTACATAAAATAGATACACCCAGAACACTCGAAGGGAACTGCAACACACAAGCTCCACTTGCATTTCTCTATGAGGACTCTGATTGGACCGGAACAGTTCTACATTCCGTAAGCTGCAGGTACCAAGGTGTTACTAGCCGATAAAAGTCCCGAGTGGTATCAAGCGACACAACACTCGTCCTTACCCCCTACATCTCTATCCTATGTTTACGTTCTGAATCGTGTCGCATTCGGACAGTAATCCGGCGGGCACAATGTAGTTGTTACGGTCTGGTGAGCATTGTACTTATCATTATTGGATTGGGGCGGGAACGCAGACATAATGATTATCTTGCGGTGGAGTAGATCTGGGCAGCATCGTCACTCATCATGACGCTGATAGTGTCCCTGGCAGGTTCGATGACTTGGATACGAGTGGGTTATGGTGGCGGCTGAGGCCCTGTGCGGTGGACGTAGACTGAGGGACCGACCAGGATGAAATGGGCATTACTCGGAGTACGTATGGTGTTTTAAAGGCTTGCAAGCATGGCTGACAACAAGGCAGGTGTCCCTGCGATCGATGTCGCTCTCGGCCTGAGACAGATCCCTGCCAGCTTCCTAAACGACACGATTTTGACTCGCAGAAACGCCGTTCAGCTCACCCGTGAATACCGGTCGTCTCGGCAACAGGCTCGCCTCCACACTCGTTTCCCACGCCTCGGAGAGCTTCGTGACCTCAACTCACCCCTGATGGCCGCCTCGACAACCTCGACAACTCTTCCCACACTCCTCATACTTCGAAGGGCTTCACGATGCGGATAGTGCGTTGTCTGCATGTTCCCATGTTGCTCTGGCTCCTATTGGTCGCTTTCGCATTCGCTTTTGCGCATCCTAACATCGGATTTCGTGCCAGGTTCACGCGCCGTCACTCCGTCCCCCAGATCCTTGTGTTTTTGCCGCCTGCGCTGACCCTCTTTCGTGGTCTCCATGTTGGTGTATCCCCTGAATCGAAACAATTGGCCCTTTGAGCATTCATCTATGACCACCTTCGTACCGTTGTCGTCGTTGCATCCACTGTGCTGGTGCGAAGGGTCTATATGGAATTATGATGTCAATGAATGAGAGTGTCAAGGTTGGGAAAGCTGTGTCGAAGCTACCAGGATCCTGGAGCAGCTTGGTCATTATTGTAGTGGGGTCTAGACGTCATCAAAGTTCTCCGAGCAAACGAGTTACGTGGGTCGATCGTTGTCTGAACTTGTCATTCTCAATGTCAGCGTTCTGTATGCTACGTTCCCTCTTATGGAAGCGCAGTGATTTGGACTCGGACGTTCTGTTAGTATGCCGATCTCGGGCAGAAGCCTGACAGGCGTCCGCGACTCCGTTATAGCATCCGACTGACTGGTCGGGATCAAACACACGGTGGTCTGAATCCATTGCGATGAATGATGCAATGCTCATCGAAATATATGCTGACATCACTCAAGTGAACCATAAACGTGATTGATGATGCAAGGAATCGCATAAAGTCGAATGCCGGCGGGATAGGACCAGCCTCACGCAGCGTCATTTCGAACTTTGTCTATGGATCTGCGGATTCTTTCGAAGGGAAGATCACCACGACGGACACCCAACCGATGAGTGTTAGCATAAGAAGAAATGATCCGGCAAATAATAGTGTTACCTGATCCTTGTTATCCTTCCAATAGAATTGCATTCCGTGTCCTGGAAGGGAGTTGGATCATATGGCTGAGAAGATGCAAAAAATCATATCTCCAGACGAGACAAATGGGTTCTCCGTCACCAAAAATCAGCTGTAAAACCCTATGGAACATTTGTCCCCGTGATATGGCTCCCGAAGGAACCTTGTAACTCACCAACACCAAATGCGCCGATCTTTTCTTCGTTCAGGATTCCCCTCGGCTAAAGAAATGCGAAATGCGTTGGAAGGCATTCATGAACAACTTACACATCACACATCTCTCTTCCGTAGGCATGTCCAGTCTTCATCTCTAAATGCGATTCCATTGTTTCTAAATGTCCATTGAATGACCTTGAGAAAGGTGGAGTTGAAAAAATGGTATGAGAAAGGCAGACGTTCGTACATGGGCAGACTTGAGATTAGGAAGAGGTGGTATTTCAATGTCTCTCCGCCCTCCGTCTTTCCGCCAAAGGTACACAGCAGTCTCAAAGCGAATCTCGACTGCAGACGACTGAGCATCGACCAAGTTCTGTAAGAGTTCGCGAAACACTAGCGTCGTCAAGGAATTAAAAATGAGAAATGATTCACGGGACCCCCAGTCGGATCTCTCACCGCTGAACTCGCCAGAGTAACGCGCAAGCACCTTGTCTACCAATGCACGCTGGTTCACCTCTACGGACTCGTCTTGCCCAGTTAGCCACTAGTCATGGACGCACCAGTGCATTACGGTCGTGAGCCATTCATGGAAAGTTCATTGAGAAAGTCTGCTACTTGATACCTTAGATTTGATCAATGCAATCGATAAGTAGTCTGATGCCGCCAGTCTAAATGAACCAAGGACATGTACCAGGCTCGGCAACTGGCGGTGTAGCCTTATGTAAGGTCGTGTCCAGCTTGCCACAAATTTCAACTTAGGTGTCAGTTTGGGTCGCTTAAGTCTGACTCGGAGATCACCGAGATATGCACTGCGTGATGTACGATCGGGGGAGATAGTATATTGAACTCCA
>JBBPLT010000761.1:0-13443 GCA_038089955.1 Strobilomyces dryophilus | reverse complement strand
CTCCGCTTTCCCGCGCCCTCGGACCAAGCGTCGGTCCATCCCAGAGCCTCCAGGACTTCAGCAAACGAGTCGGGCCCCCTATTGGGTCGAGCCTATCGCTCCCAAGACCCCTCACATACATTCCTGGGTGTCATTCCACACCCGTTTAGTGTTTTACAACGGCTTGGTCGACTTCGCACTGCTTGAATCCCATCTTGGTCACCAGGATTTCGACTAAGCGCTGGTACCAACGGCAACCGCTTTGCTTGAGTCCATATAGCGTCTTGTGCAGACGGCATACTTGATGGGGGTATTTCGGGTCAGCATAACCGGGCGGCTGACGCATGTAGATTGTTACAGTCACACGAGAAGACGGCCCCATCCTTTCTTTTCCTCCTGTCCCCAACTCCCCGACCCTCATCCCCGACACCTCGTTCCTCGATGATGACCCCATGGAGACCTCTAGCTCCTCCACTCCCGCTCCGCCACGCCTGGTGCGTAGGTTACCCAAGATACCCAAGAGGGATCCCTAGAAATCCTCTGCCCTTCCATGCGGAACACCGCAGCAAGGCTACGCCAGACTCTTCTCTTCTTGTACTTCTACTGACTCCGTTTCTGTCGCTTCCACGCAGAGTTCCAGACTTGCCGTTCCATTTCCCACGATCCGCTTCATTTGATCCTTTTGTCTTCTTTTGACCACGGACACCCGCACCCCATCTAGTAGAACCCTCAACCCTGAAGGTTCCCACCCTGTGCCCTCACCAGTATATAAGTCGGGTACTTTCTCCCATGTTCCCTAGCTAGTTCTACGCCTACCAAGCCTAGTAATCTAGTCCACTTCTCCATGCATCCCTCGCGTGAGACAGTTCGATCCAGCCGACGCTATCGAACCCTTGACCCTAGCCTTTACTAGAAGGTTATTAGGGGGAAACCTCTTCGCCTCGGTCTGCAGAACGTACCTCGGCTTCATCTATAAGACTACGCTCTACTTTGAGTGAGCGCTGCTAGGTTACTACGCAACCAGCATAACATAGATGACTTCGTTTTCATTTAATGTACCGTTTAGGTACGCGCCCTTGATGTTGATCTGATGCAGTTCGAGGTTTTCGCATGTGGCAAGGGCGAGAACGGTCCGGATGGATGCGAGCTTTGCAACGGGGGCATATGTGTCGAAGTAGTCAATGCCGGGGACTTGAGAAAATCCCTGTGCGACAAGACATGCCTTGTAGCACACAATACTCCCGGCGGCATCCTTTTTTGCATGGAATACCCACTTTGATCCAACAATATTGGCCCCAGGTGGGGGGTCAATGAGTTCCCAGGTACTGGCCTTTTCAAGCATGTCGAGCTCTTCGTGAATACCGTCCTCCCATCTTGGCCAGTCCAGGTGTCGCCTCGCATCGGCCAGTGTGGTGGGCTCGAGTGCCTCGGCGGCTGTGCTGGCCTGCTTGACGAGCATAGTGAGCTCTCAGTCATCGTAGTCTTGCTCGTACCTGTCGTCGGTGACAGTGAGCATCTGCTTGGCCATGCCATCACCTTTGAGAACAGTTGGCTGGGGGGCTGGTTCTTCGACTACAGGATCGGGTGGTTGCACACCTCGAGGGAGTGCCGTGCTGGTGGCTTTGCCACTGATGATGTCGAGGATCCATTGACTCAGCTTTCAGATGTGCTTGGTGCGGGGCTCGTCTTCATCAGGAGTTGGTGGCTTGGGCAGCTTGGATGGCAGTGAGGCGAATGGCGAAGGTAGCGGTGTTAAGAGCGATAGCGGGGAGTCTGGAGCAGTGGCAGGGGCCAGAGGCTGTGTGACAGTGATGGGTGAGGGCTTGACGGAAGTGGTGTGTGATTTGTCAGTGGTGACAGGAATGGGTAGCTGCGCTGAGGTGCTGGTGCCCAAAATGGCAGGTTCTTCCTCCCCCTCAACAGCATGTGGCGTGTTACAGTTACTCGAGAGGATGGCCCCATCCTTTCTTTTCCTCCTCCTATCCCCGACTCCCCGACTCTCGTCCCCGACCTCTCCTTCCTTAACCTTGATGATGATCCCATGGAGACCTCTAGCTCCTCCACCCCCGTCCCGCCACACCTGGCACGCAAGGCTGCCAAGATACCCAGGAAGGACGCCTAGCAACCCTACGGCCTTCCATACGGAACACCGCAACCACAGTCGCCACAACAGGCTGCGCCGGACTCTTCTCTTCGCTTCGCTTCTTGTACTTCTACTGACTCCGTTTCCATCGCTTCCACACGGAGTTCCAGATAAGCCGTTCCATTTCCCATGATCCGCTTCCTTTGATCCTTTTGTCTTCTTTTGACCATGGACACCCGCACCCCATCTAGTAGAACCCTCAACCCTGACAGGTTCCCACCCCTTGCCTCACCAGTATATAAGTCGGGTACTTTCTCCCATGTTCCCTAGCTAGTTCTATGCCTACCAAGCCTAGTAATCTAGTCCACCTTTCCATGCACCCCCCTTGCGTGAGACAGTTCGATCCAGCCGACGCTATCAAACCCTTGACCCTAGCCTTCGCTATAAGGTTATTAGGGAGAATCACTCTTCGCCTCGGTCCGCAGAACGAACCTTGGCTTCGTTGATAAGACTTCGCTCTACTTCGAGTGAGCGCTGCTAGGTTACTACACAACCAGCGTAACATGGCACAGCGTCGAAGTACACATTGCGCTCGATGGTTACCGTGCGCTTCGACAGCCAATACACACGGCATGCATTCTCGGTATGTTCGTCGATTCCCATCCATTTTCCATGCTCAATACACCCTCCCAGCTTTGTACCAGCGCCCGTCTTGATGAAAACGGGTGAACCCCACTCATGCAGTCGGCTCAAATTGGGCGTCTTGCCCAGCGCAGCCTCGTACAGTGACTTTCCAGCAAGGACTTTGGTAGGTGTTCTATTCTTCAACCAGACAGCATGATGCGCAGCCTCTCCCCACAGGAATTTCGGCAGTCTGCTAGCATGCAACATCGCACGGACTTTTTCCAAAATGGTCCAGTTCAGCTGCTCAGCCACCCCATTGTGCTGCGGTGTATCATGTGCAGTGAGGCGCTGCATGGTCCCTTGCTTCTCCAGGTACAGTATGAATTCCTTTCCCTGGTACTCTCCCCCTCAATCCGAGTGGAGGAGCTTCACTTTCGCCACTAGCTGCTTGTCCAGCCATGCCTCGAATCCGTGGTAGGCCTTGAAGGTTTCGCTTTTCTGCCACAATGGCCGAAAATGGGTGAGTCGCGTGCTGTCGTCTGTAAACATGACATAATAGCGCTTGTCACGAAGTGTCGAGACAGGTGCTGGTCCCCAGACATCTGAGAAAACAATGTTGCCGATTGACTCAGAACATGGGCCCTTGCATTCCTTTGCGATGGGCTTGTGAGTTGCTTTGCCATATATGCACGACTCGCAGAAGGTAGGCTTGTTGGTCGATGTGTCGATTTTCAGGCCACTAACTAGGCCCTGTTCGGCTAGACGACGTGCGATGGACAGTGCGATGTGGCCCATTCGACGGTGGAACTCCATGACAGTGAGTCGTTCTGTTGCAGCAGCAGTGTGCTCACCCCCTTCGTGTACGACATGATATAGCCCTTTGGTTGATCGTGGTATGCGCCCGATTGTTTCTCCATCAGTGTCGCGAATCATGCAATAGCCACCTGCAAATGTCGTCGAGAGCCCGAGCTCATCCAAACGACCAATCGACACAAGCATGTACCCCACCTCGGGTGAGTACAGCACCTCAGTTAGATGCAGTTTTGAGATCTCCACCCCATTTGGGATCTCAATGATCAGATCACCCACACCTGTAGCACTGAACTTTTGTTGGTTTGCAGCAGTGAAGGACTTCGGTGGGATTTGCTGGACATTCAGCATATGGTCACGATCTGGGGTGATGTGATGAGTGGTGCCCGAGTCATATAGCTCGACGTGGCATGTATCAGTTTGACGATCGCTAACCTCCATGGCAGCGTTCTCTAGGTCATTCTCGGCAGTGTATGAAGGGCCAGCGCAGCTGCTAGATGTCGTGTCTTCAGCTTCATGTGCCCAATCCTCTTCGTCATCCCATCCACAGCCCCATGGACTGTCGTCACCAGTAACCGAGAACCAATCGTCATCGTCCTCATTGGAGACTTCCTGTGCTCTGCCAGGTGTGTCTTCGTCATCACTGTCTGATCCCATTGACATCAGGTCAGGTAGGTCATCCTCATCCTCAATGACCCAAAATACTCCATCCTCGGAGTCAGCATCATCCATTGCAGCATGGGCACTATCCGAGTGAGTTTTCTTTTCACCATCCTTTGGCGGTTTGTCACACTTCACAGCTAGGTGCTGATTTGAGCTGCAGTTCCAGCACAGCCGCTTCGACTGGGTTCCACAGGAGGATCCACGACCTCAACCATGTCCACGCGACCTTGTAGACGACGTCACAGCCATTGCCTCATCGCAGTCATTTGCGTCGCTCCTGCTGGTATGTTTCGTCCTTTGCCATTCTGCCTCTTCGCTGATAAGTGAGATTAGGATGTCGGGTTCGATCATCTTTGACGGAGCGTACAAGCGAGTGACAGTGTAAAATGGCAATCCTCCTTGGAGAGGATAGCAGGTGTGGGTCTGTAGGTGCAATATGCTCAACCCAAAAGGGGGCCTGAGACATTTGCTGAAGTCTGAGAAGCCCTAGGATGGACCGATGCTTGGACCGAAGGCATGGGAAAGCGGAGTCCGAAAAGTCCAAAGTGCGGTCGAGGTTGGAGAGGTCGAGGAGAGGCCGAGGATGAAAGGGAAGATGTTTTTGGGTGATAGGAAGGGTTTTCGGGCAGTCTAATAGGTAGTAAACGGATGGTAGAAGGTAAGTGATACAACCCTAAGACCTGAAGTCCTCGAGTTACCACTTGTCAACCAAAGCTCTTGGAAGGGGGAAGAGTTGGCGTCTAGGCTGGGGCCTTAGAGAGGAGGATACCCAAGTGAACTAGACTGGGGATGCCAGTCGTCGTCCGCTGGGTTTATATATTCAAGGAGTACATAGGTTTACATAATACGTTCCGTCTATAAGAGTCCTTACCCTATGCCCTGGGCGTAGGAGTGTGGCTGGAACATGTATCAAGGGTGAAACATGTGTGGACGGAGATGAAAGAAGAAGGGAAGCATACCACAGCCGTGCGGCGGTGGGAGAATGGAAGGGAAGCATGCACAGCACCGGGCTGTGTCAAGGGATGCATCAAGCATGGGTGAATGATGAAGGTGAACGAGTGACGGTGGTGCAGAGATCAGAGGGCAAGGCTGAGGCCGTTGATCCTGATGATAAGATAAAGAGATTAGATAAGAGGGAAGATAAGATAAGATGAGAAAAGAAAAAGACGTTAAGTCCATTGTGGATGCTGGTACGGGGCAGCGATCGTAACAGTAAGGTAAAGGGAGATAGGTAGATACATGTGTAAATACACTAAATGACCTTAAGTAGGCCCGAGAATCGCCGGGCCTTGTAACCTAAGGTACAGAGCGCAGTCAGATACAGGGGAATGCCTAAATAGAGTGGCCCGAGGTAAAAGAAAGTGGCCTGAGAGCTGTGGAGTGGACTGATGCATAGTCTGGACCACGGGAAAAAGCGTCGGTCCTCTCGGTCTATGGCCCGAGAGTGGTTCGGGCCGTGGGAAAAACATCGGTCTTTGTTGGTCTTAGCTCCGAGAACGTTGGTCTTATAAGGCGCAAGGCCTGGGATAGTTTTGGGGCGATTGGATGGTTTCGGGGCAAGGTCTAGGGGCTTAAGATGATATGTGGATGATGGGAAAATGCATGGATAGCACCATAGAGTGAGCTAGTGCTCTACAACGGTGAGCTAGGTCGATGCAAAGTTGGCAAGGTGTGGGGGAAGGGATCTGATGATCGTTGAACGGTAATCCTTCTTGTCGACGTCCACTCCTACTGATGCGAGCTCCTCTCGCTTGGTCTGCAGATCATCCAGGAACTGGCACACGTTGCCTCCTTTCAGCATCTGGGACTCGAGGAATTCGGTGCGCAGGTCTGTTTGCGCATAAGCCCCCTTTTCCGTATACTTGTGCTCAATTTCTTTCCACATCTCCTTTACAGTGGCTAGCTTCCGGAGTTTCAGCGCAGTCGAGTCAGGGATACGTTGGGTAAGCAGATGCTTCGAGATACCCTCATTTTTACACCATTTGATTTGTAGCTCGGCTTCATCAGCAGTCAGGGGTGGGGTAAATGTCGGCTTAGCAGCAGTCCCATCAAAATGGCCCCACAGGTCCTTGGCCTTGACAGCAGTCTGAAAATGGAAGGCAAAGATTGCCCAGTTCATGCCCTTGACATGGAGCTTGGGCATGTTGTTGGGGAGCAGGTCAGTGGTAACAGGAACAGTGGTCGACATTTCGGTAAGCAGAGTACTTGGTCTGTGAGATGAAGGGCCAGGGCTCATAACCTGTTAAAAGGCTATGACGGACGCTCAGTCGTATGCGGGGCAAACGGACTGAGGTGACAACTATGAAAACGGTGCATTTAAGTATGCGCGAATACAAACTAACTATAAGAAGAAACTAGAAAGAAGGATAGGGACAGTAGAATGTATCATATCCGAGAAAGCACATATCAAGGAAATTTTATCGGCTGAATGTGCGTCGTATGGGATGGCATCCGGTACCGCATGGTATGGTTGGGTAGCACGTTAGTACATAATCGGTGGCGCGCACGCTTGTGCATTCCAACAGTGGAAGCAGAAGAAATGGAATGTGGTGGTAATACAAGAGAAGAGTGAGTCATCAGGATCAATAGAGGAATGAGTCAACAGAAGAAATAAATGGGCAGCATACTCTGAGACATCTATAGCAACCATGTTTCCAAGTACCTTGTTCCCTGTGGAAGAACTCCCATTCTTCTGGGGTGATTGTAACAGATGTGGGTGTCATCACCACGTAAGAACACATAGATGCTTGAGTGCAGTCCCCTGGGTGGTACATCATAGGTTGAATTGACTGAGGTAGCATGAAGGAGGTCCTGCCAATGTGGTGAAGAGGTGGAGGAAATCTCTGAGGCGGTATTCCTAATGGGGGTTGGAATAGACTCTGGGGAAGGTGGGGTCTTCTTGGATTTCTTCTTCCATGGTCGTCACAGAGCTTCTGGGACAAGGTCCCAGAGGAGGTGGCGAAGGCAAGGCCAAAGCAGTGGAGTGGGCATTTCCTCATGAGGAAGTAGGAGAGGATGGCCGTGAGGGAACAGAGTTCCTGGATGAAGTGGTTGCTTCTTGGATGACAGAGGTGAGGTAGGCTGCACAAATTCCAGTTGGGACATCATTGAGGAGGGGAGCAAGGATAGGGGCCAGTAAGATGTAGAGAAGGAGAGTGAGGTAGTCTCAGAATTTTGCAGTGTTGAACACATTGAGAATGAACCCTTGGAGTTCATGAAGGGTGTTGCCCACCTCAGGGTGGTCCAAAACTTCCTGTTGGAGGAGATATAAAGGATTGAGTAGATGTAGAAGGCATGGACAAGTATAGGGAGTACTAGATGTTGAGAGAAGGCTGGAAGATGTTCAAGGGCAAAAAGGATGGGTGGTGAGTCAAGAAATGTGGCATAGAGGAGGCATATGGTCACAATGGGCAAAGCTACAAGGGGAAGAAAAGCTGGAGTATGGCAAGCAGCAGTGATAGGAATAGATATGATAGAGACGATTTTATCTAGGCTGGGGAAGGAGGGTTTATATAGGGGAGTTAACTTCCCCATCTATTTTGGTTTCCTTCCCAGCCAGAAGAACTATTATAGGGATCCATAATGTGCCACATATGGTTTGACATTTCCATTGGAGTAACAAACCCAATCTGGAATTGGATTCCATTGGCATGGAATACAAATAGATGGGGGCATTCTTCTTGACAGATTTTCCAAAGAAAGAGAAGGAGGAGGGAGAAGGAGATTGTGAGGAGTTCATAGAAAGAAAGGGAGGTGGATATGGAGGCTATTGCTAGCTGTGGAATGAAGGGAAGTCGTGAGGATGTTTTTGTAGTCCTAGAGCTCCACAGTGGCATGCCATAGATTTCCTTTTGATTCCCAGGTATTTTCAGAGGAAGCATAGCCTTTTCAAGAGATAAGGTATTGTCTCTGGTTCCTAGGTCCACAGTGCATAAGTGTTGCTTCAATTTCATATTCCTCTTTTCCAGTGATAAGGTCAGGTGGGGGGCTGAGGAAGTTGGGGCCATGTTCGGCAGTTTCATGAAAGAAAGATAGTAGGGAAGCATAGAAGACATCATGGATCTTCCATCCTAGAGGAAGTTTCAGCTGGAATGCCACTGGAGATAGTACCTAAGTGATTTCAAATGGTCCTTCTCTCCGAGGGGCTAACTTTCTGGAGGCATAGTTGATGTGGAGGTTCCTGTTGTCCAGCCACACCTTATCTCCAACTTTCCATTTTTGGAGCCAGGGAAAGATCCATTCCTTTATGATCTGTTGGGAGCATTTATGGGTGGCCAAGGCTTTTGATTGGGCTGAGTCAAGTTCTGAGAGTTAGGTTTCTAGGGCAGGGAGAAAGGTTTTGCCTATTGGGGGGTAAGCCTAAGATTCATATCCAAGAATCAAAAAAAACAGTGTTTTCATGGTGGAAGAATGGATGGAGGAGTTGTAATGGAATTCTGCCATCAGAAGAAGAGAGGACCATCATCCCAGATGCCCTTCACAAAAGATGCGGAGATAGGTTTTGAGTTCCTGATTGGCTTGTTCAGTTTCTCCATCAGTCTGGGGATGATAAGCAGAGGATAGGGCAACATCATAGTTGAGGAGGCGGTGCAGAGCTCATACTTGCTCTATGCATATATTTCACCATCAGCATACCTTCTGGATTTCGCCCAACAATTACTATCCCACTCCCAAGCCCAAAAACCATCACACACCAATAGTCCGATAGTCCAGATCAATTTTCCCATGGTCCAGACTACATATCGGTCTAACACAGACACCCTGGACATGCTACTGGTCCATCCCTACAATGCCCAAGGCCAGCAGACTACAAGACCAGTTGACTGACGCTTTTTCCTGCAGTCCAGACCATATGTCAGTCTTGCACAAACAATCTCAGTCTACTTATCTTACACTCAGGACAGTCTATTTATGGTTTTCATACCTTACTTACAAAGCCCAGCATATTCCAATCCTCTTTTAAGCTGGTTTTGAGTATTTATATATGTATCTAGCTTCTACCTACCATCCTACCACTTGCCAATCACCCAGCTAGCTCCTCTCCTTTGTCTGAGAGCCCTCTCCTACCTCACCGACACCTCACCAACCTCTCCTCACTCGACTGACCTACTGGTCTTTTGAAACTCCGGTTTTCCACACCCTTGGATCAAGTGTCGGTCCATTTCTAAGCCTCTAGGACTTCAGCAAACACCTTGGGCCCCCTTTTGGGTCAAGCCTATTGTACCCAAGACCCACACCTATGACTCCTAGGTGTCCCCTCACCCAGGTTTTGTGTTTTACAGCAGGCAAGTTCACAAGTGAAGGCAGAGGTGAATTGTGGGCCTTTGTCTGAGATGAGGTGGTTGTGAAGGCTGACACAAGGGAAGATTTGTTGGAAGAACAAGTTTGCAAGGCCAGTGGCATCGAGGTTTTTGTGATGAGGTGTGAAAATTACCCCCTTTGTAAGACCATGGTCAACCACAACCATGACAGAGTCAAATCCATCAGAAATGGGAAGGCTGGTAATGAGATCAATAGAGAGTTGCTAAAAGGGGTGGGTGGTGGCAGAGTTGAGGGAGGTAAGGGGCAATACAGTGGGGTAAGTATTGACCTTGGCAGCCTGACAGACAGCACAGCCATTAATGAAGTGGCAGAGGAAAGAAGACATCCCAGGCCACCAGTAGTCCTTCTGAAGAAGGTGGAGGGTGTGGAAGATACCACCATGGCTGCCAGCAGGGGAGTCATGGATGGAATGGACAAGGTCCTGGCAAGGTTCTGGGGGAATATAGAGGCAGCCTTTAAAGTAAAGGTTGGTACTGTTGAAGTACCAGTCATGGAGAGTGGAACATGGGAGTGGGAGGAGGCCAGACTGCAGTGCTTTGACAAGGTGAAGGGCAGTAGGGTCAAGGGCAGTGTTTTATGCAATGTGTTGTAGAGCTCTAGAGTGCTCTATGGTGATATCCATGCATCCCCCCACCTTCCAGGCCTTGCCTGATGACCACCAAACCATCCCCGAGCCTTCCAACACATAGGAATCGAAGGACCGACACTTTTTCCTGCAGTCCGACCATTCTTGGTCTATGACCGATACCTCGGGCCAACAGTCTGATGGACCAATGCTATTTTCCTGTGGTCCGGACCATCATTGGTCTTACTTACAGTCTTTGAACTACCTCCAAAACATCCTATTGCAATGCCTTACACTATTCCATACCTTAGTTACAAAGCCTGATGGTCTCAGGCCTTCTTAAGGACAATTTGTGTATTTACACATGTTATCTACCTTTTACCTGCACTTTTACCACCTGTCAGACCGCCCGAAAACCCTCTAGATCACCTACAGACCATCCTCCCTTCATCCTTGATGCTCCCCAGGCCTTCTCAACACAGTCCACACCTTCAGACTTTCGAACTCCGCTTTCCCACGCCTTCGGACCAAGTGTTGGTCCATCCCAGAGCCTCTAGGACGTCAGCAAACGATCTCGGACCCCCTTTGAGTCGAGCCTATTGTGCCCACAGACCCACACTTGCTGTCCTCATAGAGAGGATCGCTGTTTTACAGCATTGTTGCACACAGAGGTCAAGTATGCAGGCAAACAGGGAGTTGGAGAGGAGAGTGACTTTAGTATTATCCTTAGTGGTATCAATAGAGTCTTTGCAAGAAAGGGCATTGGCAGGGGCAAGTTGGGAACTGGGGATGTGGATGAAGAGGAGGTTGAAATCCTCAAGAAACATAGCCCAGCAGGCCTGGCAATAATTCAGTTTATGAGGTTGTTTGAAATATGTGAGATTCTTATGATCAGTGAAGATGGTTGTGCGATGAAGAGTGTCTTGGAGGTAGTGTTTCCACTGTTCGAGAGCCTTAATGACTACCAAAAGTTCCCAATTGTAAATGTTGTAGTTGTGCTCAGTGGGGGCAAAGGTTTCTGAGAAATAAGCACAAGGGTGAAGGTTACCATTCTCATCGGTCTACATGAGAATACCTCCAGCAGTGATGAGGAAGGCATCAGTCATGATGGAGAAAAGTTTTGAGATATCTGGCATGGCCAGAACTGGATGGGATAGAAAGACCTTCTGGAGAGTACAAAATGCATGTTTACTGTAAAACACAAAACCTGGGTGAGGGGACACCCAGGAGTCATAGTAGTGGGTCTTGGATGTGATAGACTCGACTCAAAAGGGGGCCTGAGACGTTTGCTAAAGTCCTGGAGGCTCGGGGATGGACTGATGCTTGGTCCGAGGATGCGGGAAACCAGAGTTTGAATAGACCGGTCAGTCGGTCGAGTGAGGGGAGGTTGGTGAGGTGTCGGTGAGGTAGGAGAGGGCTCTCAGACGAAGGAGAGGAACTAGCTGGGTGGATAGCAAGGTGGTAGGTAGGTAGGTAGAAGCTAGATACATGTGTAAATACTCGAAACCGGCTTAAAAGGGGGTCAGGATGTGCCAGGCTTTGTAAGTAAGGTATGAAAACCCTAAATAGACCAGTCCGAGTGAAAGGTAAGTAAGACCGAGATTGTCTGTGCAAGATTGACATATGGTCTGGACCATGGGAAAAAGCATCGGTTGACCGGTCTTGTAGTCCGCTGGCCTCGAGCGTTATAGGGATGGACTGGTAGCATGTCCGGGGTGTCTGCATTAGACCGATGTATAGTCCAGACTGCGGGAAAATCGGTCCGGACTATCAGACTATCAGTGGGTGATGTATTTCAGGCTTGGGAGTGCAATAGGGGTTGTCAGGCGAAGTCCAGATGATGGGCAGATGGTGGGATGTATGCATAGAGCAAGTCTGAGCTCTACATTGCATTCAGGCATCCAGGCCCAGACTCATCCTTTGTGGGTAAGTTCATAAAGGGGTCAGGTGATACAAGAGAAATCTGGGATGAAATGTCAGTAGAAGTTACAAAATCCAATAAAGGAGTGAACTACCTTGACAGAGGTGGGGAGTTGCCATTCCTTGATGGCCTTCAACTTGGTGGGGTCCATGGAGATGGTGTTGGTGGAGACAACCATCCCTAGGAATTCAACCTGTCATTGCTCAAACTGGCATTTAAAAAGTTTGAGGAATAATCCATGTTCCTCCAGTCATTGAAGGACTTTTTGAACATGCTTACAATGGAGGGAGGGGTCATCGGCAGAATGGACTAAGAGGTCATCCATATAGATAATAAGCCATCCTTTGGCAATGTAATCTTTGAAGATATGGTTCATGAAGGCCTGGAAAGTGGATGGGAAGTTATACATCCCAAAGAACATGATTGTTGGCTCATAGAGACTGTCCATGGTGATGAAAGCTGCTTTCCATTGGTCTGTGGGTTTGATCTGGATGTTATTGTAACCCTATCAGATGTCAAACTTAGTGAAAAGCTTAGATCCTTTGAGTTTATCTACCAGTTCTGAGATTAAAGGGAGGGGGTAGGCATTTTTAATGGTGTGGGAGTTTAGATATTGATAATCCTGGCAGGGGTGAAGTCCTCCATCTTTCTTTGGTATGAAAAAGAAGGGGAATGCTTGGGGGATTTGGAAGGAATGATCTTCCCACTTTTGAGATGTTCCTTGATGAATGCCTTGCATGCATCTCATAGCAATCTCTAGGGTTAAAAGGGTAGACTCTTGTGACCTTTGGTATGAAATCTTTGTTGAGGTCAATGGCATGGTCAAAGGATTGGTGGGGTGGCAGTTCACCCAGTTTTGGTTTTTCAAAGACTTTTGCAAAGTCTTTATAATGCTCTGGGAGAGAGATGGTGTTCTTCTCGGCTGCCATGGTGAGTTCAGTGAAGATGGTGGTTTTTTGGATTAGGAGGCAAGCTTGCTCAAGAGGGAAGAGACAAAGCCAACATCATTCAATCTCAATGGATGGTGTTGCATCTGATACAACCCTAAGACCAATATAGTCCTCGAGTTACCACTTGTCAACCAAGAGCTCTTTGGAAGTGAAGAGGGAGGTTGGAATCTAGGCTGGGGCCTTAGAGAGGATGATACCCAAGTGAACTAGACTGAGGATGCCAGTCGTTGTCCACTGGGTTTATATATTCAAAGACTACATAGGTTTACATAAGGTGTTTCATCTATAACAGTCCATTCCCTAGACCCTCAGGGCATAGGGGTGTTACGCTGGTTGCATAGTAATCTAGCAGCACTCACTCAAAGTAGAGTGTAGTCTTATAGACGAAGCCAAAGCTCGTTCTGTGAACTTGGGCGAAGAGGCATACTTCCCTAATAACCTTATGGTGAAAGGCTAGGGTCAAGGGTTTGATAGTGTTGGCTAGATCGAACGGTCTCACGCATATGAGGTGTGTGGAAGAGGGACT
>JBBPLT010000760.1:0-13467 GCA_038089955.1 Strobilomyces dryophilus | reverse complement strand
GACGGTCAGCCTCAATGGTGACAAGATGGAGGGTTGGGCGTACGACGGCACGAACGAGGAGTTAATCGTGTCAAACTTGTCGATAGATCTGAATGTTGCGCAGACCAAGCTGAGCTGGAAGTAGAGGTGAGGGGTCAGTGGCAGTGGGCGGTTTCTTGGCAACTCGTGCTGGTCGATTTAAGTTCGTGCGTATGATATGGCCCATCTGTTAGGAGTAGGCTTGTTTTACTCTGTTGACGCCGCCTCTGCCACAAGAAAAGCAGTATCCACGACACTCTGCAGCGAGCCAGCCAAGAGTTTCAAAGCTCATGAATCGTTGTCCAAACCACTACCTTACTAAATCTGACAGATGCATCGATAAGGCCTTCATACGTATCTGTCCGTCTCGCTGGAAACTGCTCAAAAACTCTGAGAGCCTCATAATCATGTCCGGGCTTTCACATGCAGTGACACCTCACAGCTCCTCCTTACTGGACTCGCCACCTGGCACGGGGCAGGATAGGTGTTTCTCAGTCCTTGACTAGGTATCGCACCTACATGGTCCACTTTGATCTCTTCGTCCATTACACCGCACTCACGAGCGCACACTGCAGACTGATTGACCTAAGGCCTCGCCCGAATACACGCGGCTACAGACTGCTGTACGGTTTCTGCCTGGGTGCCCGCATGAAGTTGACCGTCGTCCGTTCGTCTCCGCGCCCTCCGATCTATACATTGACTATCCGAGGCAGGTCGCTTCCTTTTTGTGTGCAGCTCTGCGCTTGGCCCACCTTCGCTCGCGCAATTTCTTCACTCTGCCCGGTCTCCCGAGGTTGATGCCATTTTGTCACGCTCCCTGGAGGCACAGTCACAGAACCACAGACACTGTCGTGAATCTCAGCGATTGTCAGCAACGAGAACGTGCATTCCATGTCGGCGTCCTGGCGCCGGTTGTCAACCTACTACCCCCCAATCTTGCGTTTTCCGGATCGTCCATTTTCCATGTGTCGCCGATGGATTTCTGGGTGGTGAAGTGGTACTTCGGACGAAACCTCCTATTCCCTTTTACTATCTGACTATTGTGTTTCTCTTTCATTACCCAACGCTCTCCCTATATTGCAAAGACGTGCGCTATCAATGTCACTTTTTCTCCGTCGATGACCAGCACTCGTTCGATACATATCACACCAACTGTAAACTTGCGTCATAGTGAACCGCTTCGAGTAGTTCATCGTTTTTCGCTCGCCAAACGTCCTTCGTTTTACTGCTGGAGTAAACCTACGAATGAGACGACATCAGTATTTCGCTTGTGCCCTTAAGGGCGGAGGTTTCAGCCAAAGTGTCGTACCAGGGTGTTCCGGTCCAATCAGAGCCCTCGTAGAGCCTCGCGTAGCCCTCGCGAAAGTCTCAAGCGCATAACGTGATATACTCTGGTTTGCAGATGGACAAACCCCACGGACGTGCACTGCAAGGTTTGCAGTTTCATTTATGTACACATGCCAACGTCGGCGACTCGGCATCGGCCAATGCCGGGTCATTCCTTGGAGCAGGTAGCCAATCAGAGTCAATGCTATAGGCTTGAGGCGCCTCTCGTTATGCCCTCATCCCCAGGGCTGCGACTTGAACTGGCAAATACAACACACAAGACTCCTTCTTTCCATGGCGTCCTCCAAATTGACCAGGCGAGGATACAGAATACTGGGAATCTTAGTGGTGTCTTCCATTGCATTGTTCTTCTACATTCGCCGGTACGGCTCACTGCTATTCGGGCCTCCACTGTATGAAACAGTAAGGGCAAGAGAAAACGCTCTACCACACTACGAAGAGTACAAACGCAAGACTGTGAAGTACTTCCTTGATGCGAACCCTTCACACGGTAAGAAAACTCCAAGAGTATCCCAATACCACGATGTTGAATGCCTCTCACTTCCAGGCTCGGGTTGGGGTAACGTCATGCAGGATTTTGTCATGATGAGCTTGCTCGCCCATTCCACCAATCGATCGTCAGTGTCTCGTATTCCACCCCTTCACTTGGCAGGAATCTCATTTCTGTCTTGTTGCGATATCAAGTTTCGTGTTTAATGACTATGCTTGGAACCCTAACGGGCCCCTCTATTCGGAGTATAACGGCAGAAGAATCCCTTCGCGTATTCCCCTCTCTGCTATCGTGGGTGGTAAGCAGTGTGCTCAGCTTAACTTCGCATTTTTCATCGCAACCACAGGACCGATGGTCGGCGGTCCATGGCCTGACGACGATCAGACACCTCGTTCGGTTTCCAGAGAGTTCTTCCATGAAGTCTGCCCGAATCCAACTATCCTGCAAACGTCAGATATCAACACCGAGGAGATGCGATATAGCGACGATATTCCGGCCTCCTACATGTTCGAAAAATGGGTAAAGAAAATTAACTCAATCGAGGACCCGTGCCTCATGCTGGACCCGAGTAGCGAGAAGATTTTTAATTTTCGGTGCGCAGCTGTGATGATTCTAATATGTTGGTTTTCTCACACCATCCCAACTGTCGGTAGGATATATGGAAATAAGAAGCGGCTGTTGAGTATTTGGCCGCATTTGTCAAAATCGCCAGTCTCCACGCACTGGGAATGGTCCCCACTCATTCACGACGCTTTCACGAGAAACCGACACCTTCTCAAACCAAAGAAAACAGGGTTATTCGGAGGGTTCTTCCGTCAAGAGGAGGATTCCCATCAAGAGGATGCCACTCTTACTGTTCCTGGGCTTCTTGCTATCCACGTCCGTCGAGGAGATTTTGAAGATCACTGTTCGCACCTCGCCAAATGGTCCGCGGATTGGAATGCGTTCAACTCGTTCCCTGAATTCCTTGACAAGTTTGAACGACCAACTGACAGTGGTTGGGGTAGAGCGTCCAACGAAACCATCGCGCTCTATCTTCGGCGGTGTTACCCAACAATCGAACAGATTGTGGAGAAAGTCGGCCAAGTCCAACGGGAGGCTGCAGAACCCCTTCGACATTTGTTTATTATGACGAACGGCCCATCACCATGGGTCCGAGAACTCGAATCCGCCCTTGCACGTAGCATGAGCTGGGATCGTATCAGCAGCAGCCGAGACTTGAAGTTGAGCAGGGAACAAAAGTTTGTTGCACAAGCTGTAGACATGTACGTTGCACAGCAGGCTCAAGTATTTATCGGAAATGGGGTAAGTGGTGTGCGTTTTGATGTAGCCCCTGTACTGAATCAGAAGTGATCGGATCAGTGGTCAAGCTTGACATCTAACGTGGTTATGCTACGTATGGCTCGGGGATTCGAACCAAACACGAACAGATTCTGGTGAAGATAGTGTGGGGTAGGATATTGTACGGACCTAAGGACTAATTTCACCTTGCAATTTACGTCTCGATGACGCTGGCCACTGTAACGTACTTCCAAGTTGACCTACCCACAAGAAATTCTGCGAAACTCGCTGAACACTGAGTCGGACCGTTTGGGTGGACAAGAAGTGCAGGCCATTATCAAGGCCTCCGCTTGACTGAAACATCCAAGACAGTGTAAGTTCCCGGAGTTCTCCTACCGATGGTCTTGAAGTTTTTCACTCGCTTCCGAAGATAACGTTTCTAGGGCCCTGGAGAACGAAGGATCTGCAGTCCTGGGCCGTAATAAGCGTGACGGATCTCACTTGCGATGCCTGTGGAAATTGCTAGAACAGATCGCGTTTGAAGTCTGACTTCGAAACAGTCATGTTCCCAAAGACATACCACAGCCTTCACAGTCGCACTGTGCTCAGGATATCCAAGATTTTCCTCGCAGGTAGATCCTCCTCCGGGATAAGTACCGGAGTAAATAGTGCCACATAAAAGTAATAGACAAAGGAACTGCCACTTTTCGAACTTGTTGATTTGGTTAGGCGCTTACGCCTACCTTCTCGCTCCATAACCCACATTCTTCCGAATCTCTACGTCCGAATGTCCAGGAGGACACCGGAAATGATCAACAAAGAGATCGAGCTGCTCACCGCACAGCTCTGCGTTCTGCAGCGCCGAGAGGACGACTTTGCCCGCATCCTGGAGGACATGGCTAGACTCCAAAGCTCCGTTAGAGCAGAAAGAGAGGTTCTGTGTGCGAAGATCACAGAGTTGGAAAACCAGAAGCAGCCCATCAACTGGCTCCCAGTGGAACTCCTCGTTGAAATCTTTCTGACGCGCACCGAGGACGGGGCTGCCGACTTGGCAGTCGGACTACCGTATAATCCCGCTCCAGTCGTCATCTCGCACGTATGCCACAAGTGGCGTGAATTCGCTCTCGCGACGTCGCGTCTCTGGTCATTTATTTCTTACCGAACCCCCCGGTGGATCCCTCAGCCTTTGTCTGTGTTTTTACAACGCGCGGGGAGTTCACCCATCTCCTTTAGTTTCATTTCCACTCCTGCTACTGGCACTTTCGATAACTTGCCCCCGTCAGTGCTCGAAGCGGCTACCACGGTCGACATTATTCACACTCTTCGCTCTCAAGGTCGACGCTTCCGTTCGCTCACCTTCGAATGCGGCTTCGCTCAAAGCATGGAACATATCCTGGCAAGTATCACTCGTGTCGATGGTCACCTTCACGGATTGGAGTCCCTGGACCTCGCTATTAGTACCCTGGATCCCTCTTTTGAAGGCACACATCTCCTTACTTCCGATCAACTATCGACAGATCAAAGCCCCCCAGCTAATTCGATTGGACTTAAGCATCTCTATTTACAACAGATGCCCTTGTCAGTCCTCCCTACTTTCTTGCTCCAATCGATACGTACTCTTGAATTATCGTATCCACCTAAGAAATCCCATTCGACTCGATTACACCATTTCACACTCAAGGTGTCTCATCTTGCCCACCTCCTGAAACATACTCCGCAACTTTGCGAGCTGTCTTTGATCGGAGTGACCCCTTTGTGGGACGTCGTCACAAGGCGCTCAACAAACGGGCAGTTATCGCTTGTCAGTGATCTGGCGATTGTGTCTTCCTTCGAATTACCAGAACTGAAGCGTCTCGAGTGGAACCACTCATACCATAGGGATATCTTCCCATTTATGTCGCTCGTGATCCTTCCCCAACTAGAACGATGGGATCTTTTTATTGCCCAGCCCCCTATTAAACGTTCTGATGTTACCCAATTTCGCGGTAACCACGTTCATGATCAGGACTCGTTTATCCAGGCTGAACCACTCTCGAACGTCCTCGTGTTGCATGCTCTCAAAGAGCTTACCGTGAATTGCCAGAACGAAGACACCCTTGGTTCCTCATTACGTCAATTCCTCTTCCCCTCCCTCACGAAACTTGATGTCACATTCGTCGGACATCACATACGCAAAGGATCAGGCTTCCCTTCCTTCCCTCGACTGGAGTCCGTCTTCAGGGATCCTCGTTTCCTACATCTTACCTACCTTTCGATTTCCAATTTTGACATCTCGCCGGGCCATGGCAGGTCGATGCTTGGATACATGCCAAACCTTCTCTCGCTTACATTGGGAGCGTGCACCGGGGTCAACGTAGTGCTGGAAGCACTAGCAGAGGCGTATGGATCTGTTCCTGTGACAGCAGGCGTTCGTCCCAGAGTGTGCGGAGTGCGCGTATGCCCACGTTTGGAAGATCTTACCCTGTGGAGCTGCCCCGACTTTGACTTCAGGACATTGTGGTCGACTGTGGATACGAGATCACTTGCCCCAGATGACGGTGGAGACGAATCACAGAAGGAAGCCCTCGAAACTGAGGTGTTCGCATCGGCGGTACTGGGTCGAAAAATCAAGAAAATCCGTAATTCCAAGTTATCACCGCAACGTGTTGATCCTAGCGGACTTTCTGCGAACAGTTCATCGAGATCTACCCTCATTCCCATGCAGGAGGCATTGCGCCCTAGCCGCCTTACTTGCCTTCATCTGGAAGACTGCCCTCAAATCAGTCATCACGAAGCGCTATCATTAGGGAGATGGGGTACGATAGTCATCTACAGGTGAACGCCACCGATCACAATATTTGCGTATTCGGTCACCAATGGGTGGATCTTGTAAGTGGTTTTTGTTACTCGGCGCTAACACGCCTCACCGAAACTACGTCACATCGCAGCCTGCCTGTCCTGCTTAGCGTCTTGTAATGTCCGTTGATGATCCACGTTCACGACAGCCGACGAGTCCTGGTCTCGTAATGCCGTGATGTTCAACTCCGTTTTCTTCAAAGTTGGAACTCTGGTTGCCAGACAGAGCCACCCCGCTTAAATTCCGGGATCGGTATCGCAGACGCAGCATAACGATCGGCGGAGTAGTCACAAATGCCGTTCGAACGACCAACGTTAGACAATCAGTAGTCAGCAGTCGTCCATACCACTTTTGGTTCACTTCGGCTCTGAAGATGTGGGGCTTAATTGCCTGTCGTAGTCAAATCTTGTCAATTGATGATCGATGGAGCCCAGTTCGTCTTACACTCGTACAGTACGTGCGCAAAGTGGCGGAGATCCAACTCGCAGGGAAACCTTAGATGAGCATCTCACAGTTCTCCGTCGGAGAGCATGCTCTCCACGTCCCAAACGCTCCCCTCCTGGGGATGTAATTGCTGTGCGAACGTCAATCATGCGTGCTATGATCCCTAAATCGCTTGATTCACGTACCTCCTGCGGGATCTCTGCCGCGCAGAGTGCAGCTAACACCGCTTGACCACACCAGGCTTCGAGTTTGGAGACATGATCTGGGGTTATAAATTCTTGTGAAGACCGAGACGCGAAAACCATCTGAACGGCGGCCGCTCTGATCAAGGGTTGTCGCACTTGGTGTTCTGCGGGCTTTACCACGTATCCCGCGGTAGAAGCAGTCTCCGGATGCGAGGAAGTAGCAACCGACGGAAATACAGGACCAGCAGAGAGTGGCGGGTTTAGTGCGGGTGTGGGGCAAACCCGGCCTCGCCAACTTGCCGCGAGGTGAAAAATCCAATAAGTTTCCATCTGTACGTAGAAGAGGCACAATGACGAGAGTCCAAAGAGGGGGAAAGCATGCTTCGCATGATCGTAAACTTACATCGAACGTAGCGATGTCTTGAACCGTCTCTTTTAAGTGGTCGATCAATCCCGTATTATAGTCTTGGAACGAGGTTTGTCTGCCTTGAGAAGAGTAAAAGCTGTCAAGGTCTTATTAACTTGGGGGGAGGGGGGGGAGGCCTGTGTACCTGTCGGTAGATGCATTGACAGTATTGGAAATGACGGAACCGGAAACATCCACAGGCCTCGTGGATTCCAGTGCATGTTGCAGCTATTATGAAGGTCTAGACGCTTCCGAACGATCAGAGATACGTGAAACGCACAGTCATGGTAAGATCGGAGTCTGCGGGTATCTTAAATGACAAATTACATCGTCAGAAAAGAGACGCGTGGCGCCATAGTTGTTCGCCTCACTGGTTTACTCAGCCTGTAAGGAGCCCTCCAGTGGTCCCCGCTGCCAAAATCAAAGTCCAAGTTTCTTGTAACAGCAAGACTGGCCCTAGGTAAAATGAGAGACCCAACCGGTAAATCTGTCAAACAACCGCATGATCCGAGCCTTGCAGAAACATGTGATGGATGTAGATTCGTGACCGACGCGAGGAACACGGGAAGAACCTACCTGATGACCAACATGTCCCCTTGGAGGCACTCTCTCACCTCACGGATAAAAAAGTCTACATTAGGTCCGCCCATACCAATGCACACGACAGAAACGGGGATAGCCCGATACCGTCCTGTGATAGTCAGAAACCCGCGTTCGGAGTACAACGAAAATGGCTTGGGAGACGCATCCAAGAACGTCGCGACGTGCTTGGCGCGGGAGATCGAGCCAATGGTGACCTGATTCAAGGACGAGCACCATCCGTTAGAAAGGGCACTTCGTGCTAAGTTGATGACGTCGGGCGTATGTAGAACCTCACAATCCTATTTGCCACTTCGCCAGATTTTATCCCCAGATGGTATACCCGCCCGTCCGCAGTCTTTGGGAAGTCTGATTACAGTCAGGGAACGTTGGACCAATACGTAGTAATGTCGGAACTTACTAGCGTCTACGATGGTGTCTTTCATCAATCGATTTTGGAATGGTGGACGCGCCACGCACGGGAAAGGACAAACCAATGGTTGACTAAGCATGTCTGTGTCATGTGCCATCTGCTTACACGTTCCCCGCACGATATCAGCCCGCAACCTCAAGGCGATGGTGTGACACTCGGATCATGGATCCTTTCTCTCACTGGATGGTTTTACCATCGCGGAACACGGCCAATCAACCGCTCAAGGTCGCATGTTGAAGGTGCGACTTTGTTTCGCGAGTTTCCTTTCTGCAGACGAGCATTCCAGTGACCAACCGCCTCCATTGCTGTGGATCCGGCGCAACCATGAGCACACCAATTCGCGCGTTGTCCGCAATGAAATAAGCGCGCTTTCCAAGCCTCCTGGCGAAGTGCTGGCTGTTCATCTTTTGATTTCCGGCTTCAGTCGGGCCCAGTAGACTCTAATCCACGAGTATCAAGCTCCGTGTAGTCCAGTTTCGGAAGGATTTCTACTACGTAGGTAGCGTGCCTCATGTAAGTACTATGCAGTCCCTAGGTGTTCATTTGCCGCGATCGGTTATTGCCACGCAGAATCACTCTTCTACGCAAGTGAGGCTAGGGGGTTAATTTACAGTCTTCGGCGCGGAGATCGATAACGAGATTGTAAACAATGACCCTTGCAAGACCCTGGAGTTTGTCGTGAGAGCCTCAGGTCATCATGGTGGAACGTGGCGCTAGGCGTACCGTCCGTATGGCATCGGGGGTTTCCGACAGTCTTCTTTCGAGCCTCCAGTCCGTTGCCCAGCACTGCATGCGTTTGATTTATCTTGTGCACGTTGAACATGGCTGCTGAACTCAGATCAAGCGTTTACAGTGACAGACAGACCAGATTTGGTGAGCTGTGGAATGGAATGCATTACGTGAGGCAGCAGGTACAGCGCAAATGCGACACCTTCTCCGAACGATAACTGGAACCCGAGGCCCTCACGAAGAATCCAAGTTGTCGCGGACATTTCACAAAGTCTCTGAGCACTTTCCACGTTTCTTCGTTCTCGTTAACCTCGCACTCGTCTCACTGCGAGAATGTTGGCGGTGTTTCCCCAAGGGCTGGTTTTCATCGAATTCATCGTACATATGAAGTAATGGAACCAAGTGTGACGCAAGGCACAGTGTCAATGGTGCATCCTTGCTGCACCTGCATCTCTCATGTGCATTACGAATTACGTCGCTATGAGATATCTGGCTTCCTTGACTTTCTCGTTTAACGTGAAATGGATATACGGACCCCGTTCCTTGTCCTCGACAAGATTTGGTATAGATGTTGACGATTATGGCAAGCTTCTGAGACGGAGATCACCTAGCCCTCGTGGCTTAAGGTGGGTCGAAAGTCCAGCCGCGCTACACGGTAAGATCATTCTTTAGAATTTTAACGGAAGTTTACGCCGTCCAGGAGGCAGCAGCATAGCAGGCCAATAAAGGAGCCGGGAGCCGGGACCCGGATTCTTCAAAGCTAGCCACTGATGCAGAGCGCTACAGTCTGAGATGAGTTAGAATATTTCAAATGGCCTTGCCATGAAAGTCTACTGGATTGAACATGCGAGGATTCCGCTAGGCTCACTAGCAGCATGGTACAAAATTCTTGAGCTAGATCGAAGAACACTGACAGGGCAAGGGGTGAGCTGCATGAAAGCTCCACTTCTTCCGTAACGTTGAGTCTCCATGCTGTCCGGACTGTGCACGGTTGATATGTACACGGGGTGTCTGAGAACGTTATCCTGCTGGCCAATGGCTGTCGCGAACGATGGTTTTTGATCGGAAGCAGAAGATAACACGACAACATCGATACATAATATCCACTGGGAGCGAAACTTTATGGAATTTAGGGTGCACCCTGAGGTAGACTTTTTTGTTAGACCATGGCTAGGGGCACATGATCGATGCCCTCGAGCGGCAAGACGGAAGGCTTAGTTATGCACGGAACTTGCCAAAGTAGGGCCCACACACTCATGTCGGAACACTCCGGAACAGAGATCATGCAGTGCTGCTGGTATCTAGTGTTTTCCGAGTGCACATTTGACGGGCCCGACTGATGCATGATCGATAGGGATATGAAGTTCAGAATCGGAATCGCTCAAGGTGAGGTTCCTTTGACGAAGATTGCAGTGCACCAACCGTACGCAATTCACGCAACAATATATCCGCCGCCCGATTACGTGGGGCGCGTGAGGCTCGTTGGCTACAAAGAACAAAAATTTCTTTTGCAAGACTCGAACGCCGGATTCCGGTCACAGGTTTAACCTCACAACATACACGAGTCACTGATCTGGGACCTGACCCAGGAGGGTTTCCATCGTGAGTATAGCCTTCCTTGGTCAGGTCTCGCTGACATGCGTTGTGTGTTTTTCGGGGGTCTTGGGCGCCTGAAAAATCACCTAAGCAGCTAACCTAAAAGGGAATGCGTAAATAAGAAGCAGGATTCGATCCAAGATTGGACCTGAACGACCGGGGCGGATGGCCGTCCTTGGTGACTCCTCGAGGCCGGAGACCTGACTGTGACTGTGCTTTGCGTGAAGTGTTTATTTGGGCGGTCGGTGTTGGCCCAAGCGGTGTCATGGCTCGAACTCACCAGGTCCGCGAATCCAAGTGACCAATGTTAAGGTTCCCTGGGCACGTACGATCAGACTTAATTTACCAGTTGGTTTTCGTCTACTTTGCCATGCTTTTACTTGCTACCGTGGGCCACCGAACCCGTCCTAGAAAACTCTGGCTCCCAGCCAGAAGTCCCTCCGCACTTTGAGGTTCAGCCCAACTCGTCCAGTTTGCTATCCGACCGGCATTTTCTGCTGATCATTGACTAGTCCCTTCCTTCCAGCCCGTCATACTCTACCTGCTCCTCGTGAAGCCTCTCGCTTTCGTTCATATGCAAGGCTACAACCCGAACCTCTATGGGGAACATCATACTATGGCGCAACATTCTGGGTCGTTTCATGACCACGGATCCCCTTCTGGCTCGGACGACGACGTTTATCTGGGTTACCCTGAACCGCACAAAATGGAGCCCGCCGTCGATGGTACGAGTTTCGCGTGTATCCTCACCATGCCAACTGTCCTTCATTCGTCCGCAGATGATCCGAACGCTGCATTGACTTCCCAGACATTGAACGCAGATGGTACCCCGAAGCGTCCCATGAATGCATTCATGATATTTGCTCGTCGGCGTCGCCCACAAGTCTCCGCAGAAAACCAAGCGATGCGCACCGGGGAAGTGAGCAAGATTCTCAGTCGAGAATGGAACGGGATGAGTATGGTTAGAACTTGGCTTCTACACGTCCCTTGTTGATCGGCTGACCGTGATTGTCCAGTCCGAGAAGCAGTTCTACCTTGATCAAGCCAAGATCCTCAAAGATAATTTCAACCAGAAATACCCCGACTACGTGTACAGGAGGCGTCCGAACAACAGTCGGAAGCGTCGCAAGACCGATCCTTCTCCTGATCCTTCCACTGACCATGCATCCGCCTCAGACCTCGTAGACGACTACTCTGGGAGTACAGAATATAGCGACGTATCTCCCGTCGACGCCGGTGATACGGACGATCCCAGTCTCAGTAGGCAGGACGTACGTTACGCAAGCTTGCCCGCGGAGTCTTCAGGCGAAATGTATTCAAGCACGGCGTCTCGAGCATCCAGCTACCAGCCGCATGAAGCGTCTTACCGTTCCCTTGGTGACGCGCGGGTTTCTTATATTTCTCGTACGGCTCGTGTCATACCAGACACCGCCATGACACCCTCTATCTCTTCCGTCGCTCGCGGTTCGGACTCGCACGGTGCCAGTTATTACCATTCGTACTTGTCCACTCAACAACAACACCATGGACGACCGTCGTCTTACTTTGCCGAGTCGGGCTCCGCCGGGGAGGCATGGTCCGGCGCAAGGGACGACCAAAGCCGGATGCAGATCCAGTCATGGTCTCAGGACAATCAAGAGCTAGCCGTGGATGACAGACACCGTGGGTATCCTTCGCCTGGGTCGTCGCATGCCTGGGCCACAGCAGGCGCATCAGAGGGAATACCTTCATCCAGCTCCTCGGCAGCATCGACGGCCAGCTTCTTCCCAACGCTCACCGCACCCTTCTATCCAGTCCAAAGTGGCGCTCAGGAAGCATTCCCATCGCCTCCTGTTCCATCCATCTCGATTGCGTCCCAGCAGTACGGTGCTGTCGCGTCGATGCAAGGGAACCCCGTTTCAGCACGTTCATATCCACCTTTTCAACAAGCATACAGTTCCAATTTGGCTTCTACCAGCGGTTCATACCTGCCGCAGACGAGGACCGTTCCCCTCACGCACCCTTCCGGTCAACCCTTGTCTTCTCACCCTCACACCCACTCGACTAATACATCACCCCCCGCTGGACCAGGGGGAGACCATTCTCAAACGCGTTACTGGACAGGGGAGAGGTAGAAGACGTCTAGAAGGACACTGTTAATATCTGGAACCAGACGTTCCCCGCGGTCTAATTTTCGGTAAACATCCTAGTCTTGGGTTTCCTTATTGCTGTCGTCGCCATTGTTGTCGCACCTATATCGCTACCGCTCTGCTCGTTTGATCCGCGTTTTTCTTTTACTACGCCCTAATGATCTTGCCATGATCGTACTCGCTTCACGGAGTCGCATTTTGTCCGCGTGATCAAGAGTGACCCACTAGCCCATCAGGTGCTCGGATTCGCGCGTGATGGACAATCAATCCGGGTTGAGATACACCCATCGCTTCTCCTTCTCCATAGATGGTGAGGACTATTCATACACATCCCCACTCTACGACCCGTCGCCCTTGAAGTTCGGGACCCGTCGTTGCTTCTTCGGCCTCACCACCAAGATTAAAAAGTCGCGGTCGGCTTCGATCATGTGAACTGTGCTTCGGAGCAGGGGTGGATACACAGCGGTGGGCCCCCAGGGTTCTCCCAGCCGGACCTTGGGCCGACACGAGGCGAGAGGACGGTTGGCAACTGCTGCGCCAGGCAACGGGATGAGGCCGCGGCGCAAGGAGCTCGGGGGCGAGAACAACGGTCCCTAGCCGATTTCACGGCGGGGGGCCCGGCTGAAGTCCGCGGGCTGAAAAGGTCTTTCGAGTCGGTGATATATATATATAAGTGATGACTGAACGCACTCGTCTGTTCTGATCGGAGAGAGAGGGGGACACGCCTTTCGACGGTCCAGGGACGCGCTCGACGTGCGAGAGTTGTATGGGAGCCGCATGAGATCCGGGCGTGCGTGTCGGCCTCGTCGTCCTCGATGGATTTGTCAGTCGGAATGCGGTCGGGCGGTCGTGTGCTTTGTCTCCCCCGCGGTGAGATCGGACAAGAGTTATGCAGGCTATGCACGTAATGAGTGACAGGATCATCGAGACCAACAACAATGACCGTACTCTTTTCTCTCGTGTGATCCGAAGACAAGTAGGCGACTCGACAGCA
>JBBPLT010000759.1:0-13489 GCA_038089955.1 Strobilomyces dryophilus | reverse complement strand
CAACTTCACAGTCATCAACTGTGGAAAGGAGAAAATGATCTTAGGACTCCCCTGGATTTGTACCAGAAACCCAGTCATTGATTGGACCTCGGGGAAAATCAATCTATCCTCAAAATCCTACAGACAGGACAACAAAGAAGCTGGCAAACAATGATATCTTGTTTGCTACCTTGGGAAAGCCCTGGACTTCCTCATCACCAATGAATGAAAAGGAATCACTCTCCCCTTTGGAACATGTGGTACAGATCTGCAAGACCATGTTATCCACAGAACTAGCCATGGTGGCAAAGAAAGATGAAGTAAAACTCCCACCACAATGTGCTGAATTCATGGAAGTCTTTGGAGAACCTAAGGAAGGAGAACTCCCTCCCCATTGACCCTTTGACCATGCAATCGACCTGGACAAGGATTTCATCCTGAAGATCGCCAAGGTCTACCCCCTTAACCCATTAGAAAAGAATGTGTGCAAAGACTTCATCACGGAACACTTGAAATCTGGAAAGATTGTGCCATCCAAATCCCCACAAGCATCTCCCTTCTTCTTTGTCCTGAAGAAAGATGGAGGACTTTGCCCTTGTCAGGATTACCAATACCTGAACTCTCTCACAGTGAAGAACATGTATTCCCTTTCGCTCATCTCTGACCTCGTCGATAAACTCCAAGGGTTGACTCTCTTCACCAAGTTTGATGTATGATGGAGATACAACAACATTCGGATCAAGGAAGAGGACCAATGTAAGGCTGCATTCATCACTCCAGAAGGACTCTTTGAGCCAATGGTCATGTTCTTCAGCATGTGCAATTCCCCGCCAACGTTCCAGGCATTCATGAACCATATCTTCAGGGATTACATCACCAAAGGATGACTCATTATCTACATGGATGATCTCATGGTTCACACAGTGACAACCTTGAGAAACACCGTGAATTGGTTTGCAAGGTGCTCAAACGATTTCAAGAACATGGTCTGTTCCTTAAACTCTCGAAGTGCCAATTTGAGCAGTGAAAGGTGGAATTTCTTGGCATGATTGTCTCTGCCAACGAAATCTTGATGGATCCCGTCAAACTCTCCACCATCAAAGAATGGAAGACTCCATCTTTAGTCAAGGCAGTACGATCCTTCCTTGGCTTCTGTAACTTCTATCGCCACTTCATTCGGCGATAGTCAACCCATTAAACACCTTAATCCACAAAGGAAGGATGTGGGAATGGACCCCTGATTGCGAAACAGCTTTCTGCACTCTTCAGAAGGCTTTTCTCTCCCAACCGGTACTCAAGATGCCGGATAACACCAAGCCTTTTTCCATAATGATGGATGCTTCCCTCACTGCTGGTGGTGGTATCCTCTTCAGGCTGATGCTAACGTGGATCTCCACCCATGCGCATACTTCTCTGCAACTTTCACCCCAGCTGAGCGAAATTATGACATCTATGATCGTGAGCTTCTCACAGTCATCAAGGCACTCAAGACATGGTCTCATTACCTCAAGGGAACTGGGCATGTGGTCACCGTCTTCACTGACCACAAAAACCTCACCTACTTCTGGACCCTGCACAAGCTCTCTCGCCAACAGGCATGATGGATGATGTCCCTACAGGACTTTGACCTTCTCTTTGTCCATGTCCCAGGCTCAAAAATAGCCCCCACAGATGCTCTCTCCTGAAAGGACAATGTTAACACTTCTGACAACAATGATAACATCACTCTCCTCCTTGACCAGTTGTTCATCTGCGCTCTCGACACTTGCATCATTGAGCACATCAAGGAAAACACAAAGACTGACTCTACTGCTCAAGACTTGGTTGGCACCCTCGCTTCTGGCTTCCTTCCCCTTTCCTGGACCCACAAGGTGGATTGGTATTTTGACGACACCAACCTCTATTATAAGGGACATCTCTACATTCCCCCAGAACCTCGTCACAACTTGGTCAAATTGGTCCATGAATCTGCCACTGGTGGACATGGCGGCATTTTCTGCACCCTTCAGCTCCTTCAATGCGATTATTGGTGGCCTGGTATGGGCATGTTCATTTACCACTTTGTTAATCGCTGTGCCATCTGCCAGCAAAATAAAGTAAACACCCACCCGACTGTTCCCCCTCTCGCCACCACCACCACCCACCCCTTTCCACACCTCTCTGTTGACCTTGTTACTGGCCTACCATCTTCCAATGGCTTTGATTCCATCATGGTCATGGTAGACCATAGGCTTTCAAAGGGGGTAATTTTCACCCCTTGTCACAAGACTCTTGATGTGGCCAGACTCGCCAGACTCTTTTTTGCCAAAATCTTCCCTTGCTTTGGCTGGCCTACATGATTGCCTCATCTCTGATCGCGGTCTGCAATTTGCTTCTGCATTGGCTAGGGAACTCGCCCAGCTCTTGCAATACGATGTAGCCCTCTCCTCCGCCTACTATCCTCAAAGATGGAGAAATGAAGTGAGCAAACCAGGAACTAGAAATGTACCTCCAGATCTTTTGCACAGGACACCTGGAATGATGGGCATCTCTTCTCCCAATGGCAGAATTTCACCACAGCTCTTCCATCCATTCTTCCACCCAGAAAATGCCGTTCTCGCTGATCCTTGGATATGAACCACAGGCATACCCATCCCTGGGCAAAACATTTCTCCCTGCTCTAGAAACCTGGCTGGAACTTCTCTCCACAGCATGGACGGAAGCAATTGTGGCCCATGAATGGTTGCAACAAATTATGAAGGAATAAATCTTTCCATGACTATCCAAATGGAAAGTAGGTGACAAGGTCTGGCTTGATAACTGGAACTTGCAGATCAACTATGCCTCTCAGAAACTAGCACCCCAACAGGAAGGACCTTTTGAAATTTCCCAAGTCCTTTCCCCAGTAGCATTCTGCCTTCGCCTCCTTGCCAGATGGAAGATTCATGATGTCTTCCATACTTCACTCCTTTCTTCCTTCTGTGAAACAAACAAACACAGTCCCAATTTCCATAACCCTCCACCTGACCTCATCAATGGGGATGAAGAATATGAAATTGAAGCCATCCTGGCACACCAAGGACCATGCAACCAGAGACAATACTTGGTCTCCTGAAAGGTCTATTCCACAGCAGAGAACACATGGGAACTCATAGGCAACCTTCACCATGCTGCAGCAGAACTCTGTGACTACCAAAAACGGCATCCTCAAGACTTTCTGAATGCATAAAAAGGGTTGAATGCACTGAGGTTGTTTTCAGCAACAAACCAACATGTCTTCCACCACTCGTTGCATTCCTCAACAACCTTTTGCTTGCCACATTTGCCACAGCACTGACCATACCATGACTTGGTGCCCCTGCTATTTCTGCCCCTGCTGCTGCCACAACTCCCCCAGCCACTCCTTTCCTTGCTGCCCATTACAAAATCAAACCAACCTGATGGCATACCCCTTCACCTTCATTCCTCCAATTCCCCACCCCACCCCAGACAGGTCTGAGTTTGCTCTGGTAGAGCAAGTCTATGAGGAGGGTAATGTTACAGTTACACAAGAGGCCCCATCATCTCTTTTCCTCCCATCCCCAGCTCTCCCACTCTCATTCCCGACAACGACCCCATGGAGACCTCTAGCTCTGCCACTGCCGCTCTGCCATGCCTGGTGTGCAGATTACCCAAGACACCCCAGAGGGACGCCTAGGAATCCTTTGCCTTCCCAACAAAGGTAAGGGGTGGGAACCTTCAGGGTTGAGGGTTCTACTAAATGGAGCGCGGGTGTCCGTGGTCAAAAGGGGACAAAAGGATCAAAGGAAGCAGAGCATGGAAATAGAATGGCATGTCCAGAATTCCATGTGGAAGCAATGAAAATGGAATTTGGTATTAGTACAAGAAAAGAAGAGTTCCTTGTAGTCCTGCTGCAGTGGCTGTGGTGGCAGTGCTGTGCATAGAAGGGCAAAGGCTTTCTAGGCGTTCTTCCGTGGTATCTTGGGTAGTCTATGCGCCAGGTGTGGTGAAGTGGGTGTGGAGGAACTAGATGTCTTCATAGGGTCATCATTGAGGATGGAAGTGTCGGGAACGAGAGTGGGAGAGTCGGGGACGGGAGGAAAAGAAAGGATGGGGCTGTCCTCTTGTGTGACTGTAACATTACCCTCCTTGTAGATTTGCTCTACTGAAGCAAACTTCGACCTGTCCAAGGTGGTTTTGGGAATGGGGGGAATGAAAGTAAAGGGGTATGCCATGGGATTCTTTTGGTTTTGTAACAGGCAGCGAGGGAAGGAGTGTCCCAGAGTGTTGCGGCAGCAGCGAGGACAAAAATAGCAGGGGCACCAGGTCATAGTATGGTTGGTGCTATGGCAAATGCAGCAGGAGAAAGGGCATTGAGGGACGTGGCGAGTGAAGGAAAAAGAGGACATGGTGGATCATTCTTCATTTCTGAAAAACAACCTCAGTGCATTCAATCCTTTTATGCATTTGGGAAATCTCGAGGGTGCCATTTTTGGTAGTTTTGGAGTTCCACTGCAGCATGGTGAAGGTTGCCCACAGGTTCCCACGTGTTTTCTGCTGTAGAGTAACCCTTCCAGGAGACCAGGTATTGTCTCTGGTTGCAAGATCTGTGGTGTGCCAGGATGGCTTCTATTTTGTATTCCTCATCTCTGTTGATAAGGTCTGGTGGAGGGTTATGGAAATTGGGACCGTGCTCGTTTGTTTCCTGGAATGGGGAGAGAAGGGAAGCATGGAAGACATCATGAATCTTCTAGCTGGTGGGAAGGTGAAGGTGGAAAGCTACCAGGGAGAGGACTTGGGAGATTTCGAAGGGACCTTCCTGTCGTGGTGCCAGTTTTCGCTAGGCATAATTGATCCATAAGTTCCGGTTGTCAAGCCAGACCTTGTTGCCTACTTTCCACTTAGGAAGTCGTGGAAAGATTCGTTCCTTTATGATCTATTGTGACTGTTCATGGGCTGTGATTGCCTCTGTTCGTGCTGTGGAGAGAAGTTCCAGCTGGGTTTCCAAGGCCAGGAGGAAGGTTTTGCCAAGAGGGGGGTATGCCCTGGGTTCATATCCAAGGATCAAAGAAAATGGGGTCTTTTGAGTGGAAGAATGGATGGAGGAATTGTAATGAAATTCCGCCATCAGAAGAAGGGATGCCCAGTGTTCCAGATGTCCTTCACAAAAGATCCAAAGATAGGTTTCTAGTTCTTGCTTTGCCCGTTCTGTCTCTCCATCAGTTTGTGGATGATAGGCTGAGGAGAGTGCTATGTCATATTGTAGGAGTTGAGTAAGCTCCCTAGTGAAGGCAGAGGTGAATTGTGGGCCACAATCCGAGATGAGGCAGTCATGTAAGCCAAAACGGGGGAAGATTTTGGTGAAAAAAAGTGCAGCAAGGCCGGCTGCGTCAAGTGTTTTGTGGCAAGGGGTGAAAATTACCCCCTTTGAAAGCCTATGGTCTACCATGACCATGATTGAATCAAAACCATCAGAAAGTGGGAGCCTGGTGATAAGGTCAACAGAGAGTTGCTGGAAGGGGTGGGTGGCAGTGGTGGCAAGCGGGGAGAGTGGTGGTACCGTGGGGTGGGTGTTAACCTTATTTTGCTGGCAGACAGCACAGCCATTAACAAAGCACCTGATGAACATACCCATCCCGGGCCACCAATAGTCCCACTGAAGAAGTTGGAGGGTGTGGAAAATACCACCATGTCCGCCCGCAGCTGATTCATGGACTGATTTGACCAGGTCGTGGCATGGGTCGGGGGGGATGTAGAGACATCCTTTATAGTAAAGGTTGGTCTCATCGAAGAACCAATCCTCCTTGCAGGTCCTTGGGAGGGGAAGGAATCCAGAGGTGAGAGTACCGACCAAGTCCTGAGCAGTGGGGTTGGTCTTCATGTTTTCCTTAATGCGCTCAATGATACAAGTGTTGAGGGCATGAACAAAGAGCTGGTCGGGAAGGAGGGTGACATCAGCATTATCAGTGGAAGTGTCCACCTCATCCTTCCTGGAGAGGGCATCAGCTGGGGACATGAATGAAGAGAAGATCAAAGTCCTGGAGAAACATCATCCAGCGTGCCTGTCGTCTAGAGAGTTTATGTGGGGTGCAGAAGTAGGTGAGGTTTTTGTGGTCAGTAAAGATGGTGACCACTCGCCCAGTGCCTTTGAGGTAATGAGCCCAAGTCTCGAGTGCTTTGATGACTGTGAGAAGTTCTTGGTCATAGATGTCGTAGTTTCACTCAGCTGGAGTGAAAGTCGCAGAGAAGTAAGCGCAAGGGTGGAGATCTCCATTAGTATCTGCTTGAAGAAGAATGCCACCAGCTGCAGTGAGAGAGGCATCTGTCATGATGGAGAATGGTTGTGTAATATCTGGCATCTTCAATACCAGTCTGGAGAGAAAAGCCATTTGTAGAGTGCAGAAAGCAGTTTTGCACTCTGAGGTCCAGTCCTGCGTTTTCCCCTTGTGGGTGAGGTCATTAAGCGGATTGACTATTGCCGAGAAGTCTGGGATGAAACAGCGATAGAAGTTACAGAAACCAAGGAAGGACCATACTGCCTTTGACTGAGGTTGGGGTTTTCCTGTCTTTGACGGCCAAGAGTTTTACTGGGTCCATTGAGATCTCATTGGCTGAGACAACCATACCAAGAAATTCCATCTTTTGTTGTTCAAATTGGCATTTAGAGAGTTTGAGGAATAGACTGTGTTCCTGGAAGTGTTTGAGGACCTTGCTGATGAGTTCTCAGTGTCGTTCGAGGTTGTCGTCAGTATGAACCATGAGATCATCCATGTAGATGATAAGCCACCCTTCAGCAATGTAGTCACTGAAGATGTGGTTCATGAATGCCTGGAACATTGGGGGGGAGTTGCACATGCCGAAGAACATAACTGTTGGCTCAAAGAGTCCTTCCGGCATGATAAATGCAGCCTTCCATTGGTCTTCCTCCTTGATCTGAATGCTGTTGTATCCCCAGCGGACGTTGAACTTCGTGAAGAGAGTGGATTCCTGAAGTCTGTCAATGAGGTTGGAGATAAGTGGGAGGGGGTACGCGTTCTTCACAGTGTGGGAGTTCAGATATCGATAATCCTGACAAGGGCAGAGTCCTCCATCTTTCTTCAGGACAAAGAAGAAAGGGGACGCTTGGAGGGACTTTGATGGCACGATCTTGCCTGATTTGAGGTGTTCCTCAATGAAGTCCTTGCATGCCTTTCTCTCCAAGGGATTAAGAGGATAGACCTTGGCGATTTTTGGGATGAAATTCTTGTCCAAGTCAATTGCATAGTTGAAGGGTCAGTGGGGAGGGAGTTCACCTTCTTTGAGTTCTCTGAAAACTCCTGAAAAGTCTGTGTATTGTGGTGGGAGTTTTACTTTGTCTTTCTGGGCCGCCATGACCAGTTCCGTGGATAGCGTGGTTTTGCGAATTCTTGTCACGTGTTCCAGAGGGGAGAGAGATTCCTTTTCTCGAAGTTTGTCTTGATAAGGGAGTCCAGTGCCTTTTCAAGGTAGCAGACAAGATACTGTTGCTCACCAGCTTCTTTGTTGTCCTGCCTGTAGGCCTTCGGGGTCAAGTCAATCTTTCCCAAGGTCCAGTCGATGACCAGGTTCCTGCTGCAAAGCCAGGGGAGTTCTAGGATCATGTCTTCTTTTCCACAATTGAGAATCATGAAATCTCGTTCCTCTTTTACTCCAATGTGAATGGTGAGGTGGACCTTGTGTCTCATTATTCCTCCTTTGTTGATAGTTCCATCTATGTTTGTGGCAATTATGGGTTTTGCCAATCGTTGGTTTTGCCATTGGTATTTCCTTACTAGGGAGGGGGTAATGAGGTTTCCAGATGCTCTGCTGTCTACTAGAGCGAGGATAGAGATTGTGTGTTTATTGGGGGTGGTTATTTCAACCGGGATTCTCATGGACTGTTTCTTCATGTTGGAGAGGATGGTTGGGGTGAAGGTGGCCACCTGTGCTATGTGAAGTTTCTTTGGTTCCCTGGTTCATTTTGGGTGAGAAGTCCGGAGGGCATCTATGTCCATAGCATCCAAATCTTTTTCAGAGTATGCCAGTGGTTCTGGGAGAAAAGGTTGTACCATTCTTCCTTTTTGGTATAATGTCAGAATCTAAGTCAACTCCGGACGAAACTCCTTGAGGGTGGAGTTTTCGGCTTGTCAGACGGGACTTGGCTTCAGTGACTTGAGTTGGAGCGCTGCGCCCTTGTCTAAGTCTTGTCCTGGAATTTCAGAATCAACCATCCTTCTGCAATATAGTCCTTGAAAATGTGGTTCATAAATACCTGGAAAGTGGAGAGAGAGTTACACATTCTAAAGAACATAATGGTTAGTTCATAGAGGTCATCAAGGGTAATGAAGGCAGCTTTCCATTGGTTGGATGGTTTGATATGGACATCATTATATCAATGGACATTGAATTTGATAAAGAGCTTGGATCCTTTGAGTTTGCCCATCAGATCCAAGATAAATGGAAGGGGATAAGTGTTTTTCATCATATAAGTGTTCAGGTAGCAGTAGTCCTGACAAGGATGGATCCTTCTTGGGAACAAAGAAGAAAGAGAAAGCTTGGGGGGGATTTCAAGTGATACAACCCCAAACCAATCAAGGTTTTAGATTACCCCTTGTCAACAATGGCCAACATTAGGGGGGCAGGGAGGGGGTGTTGAAAATCAGGGCTAGGCAGGCTTAGGAAGGTCCAAATCCAAGTGATCTTGACTGAAGGATGTCTAATGCAAGCCCCTTGGCTTATATACACACAATCTATATATGTATATGTGATGGTCTGATCTACAGATGCAGGACTGTATAAAGGAAAGAAGTCCATACCCTATACCCTGCATAGGAATGTACCATAGAAGAATAAATAGGACATAAAGAGTCCACATGTAAACAAGTGCATGCTTCCATAACATGAGGTGATACCATCCATCAAGGGGGTGGCAGAATGAAAAACATAATGTGAAACATACCAGTGTTTCAGGTATCACAGAAAAGAAGCATGGAGAAGCAAGCCAGTGCTTCTGTGAAATGGAAGAGGAGATGTAGCCTACTGGGCATAGGAGTAGAAGCTATCAGACTTTCATAGATAAGGGTCTAGAAGGAGGGTGGTGACATCATGGACATAGGGCAAGGCTGTGGCTGGTAACCATGAGTCATTGGAGTCTAGATTGGAGATCTAGCCTCTCTATGATAGGGGTGTGGCGGCACTGCCAGTATTTCTAAGAGTTTTGCTGCCATGACTTCAAGAGGTAGTGGAACAAATGACAACTGTTACAATCACTGCCCATGATGCCAAGAGAATAATGGACTCATAGATGAAATACCTTATGTAAACCTATGTAGCCCTTGAATATATAACCTAGTGGACAATGACTAGCATCCCCAGTCTAGTTCACTTGGGTATCCTCCTCTCTAAGATCCTAGCCTAGATTCCAAAGACTCTCTTTTCCCCTCCAAAGAGTATTGGTTGACAAGTGGTAACTTGAGAACTATCTTGGTCTTAGGGTTGTATCAACAACAGTCTAGAGGAGGAAGATAAAAATACTGCCCCTATCTAATTAAGGAGATAGCTGTAGTACTGCCATAGATAACATAAGAGATAGGGGCACAGTCACTGATAAGAGATAAGATAAGGTGAGGCACAGCCACGCTGTGATATGATAAAATAAGAATATGCAGTATTCTTGAAGAAAAAAATCAAGATCATACTTGACCGAGACTAGATTAGCTAAGCTTGCAGCCAGATCTTGTCTGATGGGGATGATCTATGCTTTGATAAGCTCACAGAGCTTGCTGTTATGACACAATCATAACATTAAGGATATGATTTTCCTATTTTTTAGGTGTTTAGCAATAAATTCCTTACATGCATCTTATTCTTGTGGATTAAGAGGGGTGGCAACTTTTCCTAGGTCAATGGCATGGTTGAAGGGTTGATTTGGGGAAAGGTCACATGGCCTAGGTTCTCTGAACACTCCTATGAACTTTTTGTAGTGATCTAGAAGAGATTGTTTTTCTTTTTTGTCTTTTATTGCAAGTTCTGTGAAAATGGTTGTTTTTCATATTAATAGTTTGATATGTTGAAAAGAAGAGAGTCTCATCCTCCATAACCAGCAGTGCTTGATGGTAGAGGATAAGGAGGCATCCAGGCATTGGAGTAAGTATTATTGTTCTAGGGCATTAAGGGAATTATGTCATTGGGAGGTTGGTTTATTTGTAAGTGTTACAGTTCTAGTAGTCCAATTAATAGAGGGGTTACTCTGCCTTAACCAAGGAAGTCCTAGGATTATGTTCTCTTTTCTGCAATTGAGGACCATGAATTCTTTTTGCTCCTCAATCTTGCTGATTTGGAGGGTGATGTTTGCTTTGTGACAGATGACTCCTTCTTGGTTTTCAGTTCCATCCATGTTCTGTACTTTGAGAGGTTTCAGTAAACATTCCTTTTTAAAGTAATATTTCTTGACTAAGGCCTAGTCAATGAAGTTTCTAGTGACTTCACAATTGATGAGAGCATTTGTGTCAATGATTTTTGCTCCAGTAAGGGCATAAAAGGAGATTGGAATTCACATAGAGTGAGTCTTTACATCAGATACAAGTACAAAAGAAATTGTAGTATTAGGAAGTTGTGGCATCAATCCACTTCTCCCTTTTAAAACAATCTTCATTAAGGGTTTGAACTACCCTAACCTTTATAGGGTCTTCTTCATCTGGAATGTTTTTTTCATCATCATTGGCCAAATTTCATTTATTGTCCTCATAGCAAGCCTTGAGGACCTTTAGAACATCTTGATGGGAAATTCCCTTCATTTTCTCTATTAAAAAGATATATTTGTCTATCTTGGTCAGTTGGGTTATGTTAGTGGCAGTTGTGGAGCAGGCCAGGATAGAGGGTATAGATTTTGTGGCATCTTTTTTTCCTATTAATCTCCCTTCTTCTTCCTTGGTTTCAGGAGTGATTTCTTATTGAGTAGCTTCTCTTATAACTGATGAAACAGAGATTGTCATGCATATGTTGGGCCCTTTTAATAGGGAAGAGGCATACCATATCAATGTCCATGGTGTTGGGATTATGACTGTAGGAGCTTAAGTCTTTGGGAAGGAGGTGACCAACTATTCTTCATTTTCCATACCACTCTAGGCAAGTCTTTTGAGCATGGAATTGGCTGGCACTAAGAGTTATAGGGGGTTTTTCCATGGAGATGATCATGCTAGTGATCTCTGGGTCTGGTTCCTCATTGAACCAGTTGATAAGAGTCATGGAGTTGGTGATCTTGGACTTAGTAGCATACAGTTAGAATTTGATTGCATAGTCCAAGAATCCATTTTCTTTGTTCTATAAGTTGTGGGAGAGGCAGGTGAGCTTTCCTTACATGGTGGCATATTTATTATATGGAGTAAAGATGTGAAGGAAGTCCTGGACAATTTTGCTGAGAGAGGGTTTGTTTTGTTGGTGACAACAGTGTCAAGTAGTTTTTCCAAATAAAGCTCTGCAAAGAACCTTCCCCCGCCCTTATTCATCATATTGAGGAAAATGAGTATACTTGATCATTGATGGTGAAGTAGACTTTCATAGCATTGCTTCACCATCAGGCATTCTAGGCATTCCTAGAAAATCCTTTGAAGAGTCTGGCTTTAATCTCCTTTGTACAGATGTCAGTTTTCATGGCAACTGGGAAGGTAGATGGTGGAGAGTGTTCTATGGAAGCTGTTTCTAAGGCTTCCATTAAGTCTTTAATAGTAAGAGGTAGTGAAGGGACTGGTCTTTCTTTGAGCAATCTTCTCTCTTAAGGTAGTGATGGATTTCTGTGCAGTTCTGGGGTACTGGTAAAGTAAGTGGTGTGGATGGTTCATTAGGGTGGAGGAAAGAGGGAGGCTGAGGTTCACAAGGATCCTGTGAGTCAGCTAGAGAAGTTGGTTGGAAGTTCTCTGGAAAGAGAGAATAGTCCGGAGGATTGAGGTTCATTGTTATTAGAGGTATTGACCTTGTACCACAAGGAAATGTTGGCTATACAAGCTTCTCCCTACTTCAATAAGGAGGGGTGGAGTGGAAAAACTAGTTCTTTTGTTATACTAGTTGTGTAGCTCCTAGCAGTATTCTATTAAAAGTAGAATAAGGACTTATAGAGGGTCTCACTAGGCTCTTAACTGTAGAGGCAAGTGATAGCTAGAAACTACACTGGTATTACATAGAACTAGCTTGGAGACTATTGTACATGGGCACTGGGTACTTATACATTCTGTGAAGAGGTGGGAACTATGAGAGCCAAAAGGAGAGATATTCTAGAGGAGATATAGGTGTCTGTTGTGGTCAAGACAATGAGGATCAAGAAGAAGAGGAAGCACAGGAAATGGAGAGTGAACCTGGAATTCTATGTGGAAATGATGGAAATAGAGATTAGTAGAAATATAGAAAATGAGTCATCTGGTTGTGAAGGAGATGAAAAAGAAATTGGTGGCATACTTCAAAGCTTTCTATAGGTCCTGTGTTTCAAGGAACCATGTGAACTCCTATTGGAAGAACTTTCATTCCTCAAGGAATATTGTAACAGACACATGATCCAAAGATATAGAAAAATGGAAATCAAAAGTCTGAAGATGTGGACTTAGTGAAGGTCTAGGAAGCATTGAGGATGAAGGGAGGATGGTCTGTAGGTGATCTAGAGGGTTTTCAGGCAGTCTAACAGGTGGTAAAAGCACAGGTGAAAGGTAGATACATGTGTAAATACATAGAATGTCCTTAAGAAGACCTGAGATCATTGGGGTTTGTAACTAAGATACAGAATAGTGTAAGACATCACATTAGAGTGTTTTGGAAGTAGTCCAAAGACCATAAGTAAGACCAACAATAGTCTAGACTATGGGAAAATAGTGTTAGTCCATTGGACTATTGGCCCAAAGTGTCAGTCCTTTGATTCCTATATACTAGAAGGCTTGGTGGTGGTCTAATGGTCATTAGGTAAGGCCTAGAAGATGAAGAAATGCATGTATATTACCATAGAGTGCTTTAGAGCTCTACATCCGAGGGGGACTTGAATACTGACTGTCTCCAGTTAGTGACTGGTAAGAAATAGTGTAGTGGGTGCAGTGTAATGATGACAGGAGCAGAGGCAAGATGGATGGTGCATGCTCAGGTGAGTAGGATGGGTCCAAGATATGGTGTGATCTAAAAAAAGAAAAGTCCAATGGCTGTGTAAGTCTAAAAACATTGGTCCAGTTGTTCTTGAAATCTAAAAATGTGTGCAATGAAGGAAAAAGATAGTGTAAATAAGGGGAAAGCAAAGAAGAATGAATGGGGGCAAGAGTCTAACTCAACTTGTCTTCCTCAGGCCTCTCTCAATGTCTATTTTTGTTCATGGATCCTATGATGTGAGAGTCCAGCTCAGCTTGCTTTCATCAGTTGCCTTTTGACATCTATGCCTGCATGATCTCCTTGAATAGGTTTGGTTTAATGAAAAGAAAAAGAAAAGATGCTGGCATCACAATGGTATGAAGTCCAAAATCAAATGGTAGTGAGCAATGCATGATTTGAAATTAGTCTGAAGTGT
>JBBPLT010000758.1:0-13568 GCA_038089955.1 Strobilomyces dryophilus | reverse complement strand
GGATTAGATCAATCTTCCCCGAGATCCAGTCAATGACTGGGTTCCTGGTGTGAAGCCAGGGGAGTCCTAGGATCATCTTCTCCTTTCTGCAGTTAATGACTGTGAAGTCATGTTCCTCTTTTACTCCACTGATGTGAACTGTGAGGTGGACCTTATGGCATACCATTCCACTTTTGTTGATGGTCCCATCAACGTTCTGGGAAATGAGCAGTTTTGCCAATCATTTTTTAGGGAATTGGTATCTTGCCACCATGGTGAAGTCGATGAGGTTTCCTGAGGCTCTGCTGTCTACTAGAGCCTGGATTGAGATGGTTCATGCATCGGGAATGGTTATCTCGACCAGAATCTGTACAGAGGGGGCCTTTGTGTTGGAGAGGATGGTTGGAGCAAAGGTAGCCACCTGTGCTACGTGAAGCTTCTTCAGTATCTTGGTCCTTTTTGGTTGAGAGGTTCAAAGGACATCTACATCCATGGCATCCAGGTCCTGTTCAGAGTAGTCTGGTGGTTCTTGGAGTAAAGGTTGTACTGTTCTTGCTTTTTGGTACAAGTCCAGTCTGGACTTCTGCACATGGAATTGACTAGCCTTGTCAATCCAGTCATGAAGAGTGGTTGGGGGTTGTTCCATGGCAATGATCATGGTGACCAGTTCTGGGTTCATTCCATCATTGAGCTGGTCGATCAAAGTGACCTGGTCCATGATGCCTGTCCTGGAGGTGAAGAGTTGGAACTTGGTGACGTAGTCAGAGAAACCGTTCTCCTTGTCTTGCAAGTTCTGTTGAAATTTCCTTAGTTTCATTTGGGCACTGGCCATGACATCATGTGGGGAGAATGTGGTGAGAAAGTCACAAATGACGGAGATAAGGGAGGGTCTTTTCCTTTCATCATCATCTAGCACCTTCTTGACTATTGGTTCCGTGAAGAGTCTTCCTCAAACATCCTTAAGCTTATTGAGGAAGATCAGCATCTGTTGCTGTGGGGAAAAGACTTTGTCGTTGATTTCATAATATGTCTGCATGGTATTACTCCACCATCGGACTTCATCTGATTGTCTGGAGAAGTCATTTGGCATTCTGGCAGCTGTTTCTCTCTTAGAGGTCCATTGAATAGGATGTCCTCGTTCCTTAATCAGAGATGGTGGTGAAGGAGGTAGTTGGGGTTCCTCAGTTGATTTGTCCAAGGTTTCTGGTTTGAGTGGGGTGTATGTTCTGAAATATTCCTGGACCAGGTCCATGATAGGGTGATCCCAGATCAGCTCTTCTGGAGTGGATACATCCATTGGAACAATAGTTCCTGTGCCTACGGTGCCAGCAACTGATGCAACAGATATTCCATACTGGGAATAGTCACAGTGTTCAGGGTTAAGGGTTTCTGCCAAAGCATATAGGGCAGAGGGTTCCTCAGAGCTAGCTGTGCTCCATACATCTTCCATGCTGGGAACATCTATGTGTGGTTGTCGACAATATAAGAGAACATTTTCAGGAGAAGGATTTCAGGGAGGTCAGGTGAGAGGGGATCATCATCCAAGGAAAGAGGGAGAATAGAGTCTTTCTTCCTGTCATCTGGGTGAGCTCCTGTGAGACATGGCTGGTTCAGAGGCATTGTAGTATGTGTGAACGAAGTCCTAGAGTGGTCTAGAGGCGTCCTAGTGTGCATAGACCATTTCCTAAAGTTCCAGAGGCATCATAGTATGTGTGGAGGTTCAAGGGTAGTCTCCTACTCTTATGACAAAGAGGAAGAGAGGAGAGCTAGTTTCTTTGTTATGCTGATTGTGTAGTAACCTAGCGGTGCTCACTCGAAGTAGAGTGAAGTCTTATAGACAAGAGGGATTCCTGGTAGCGATGGCTAAGACCAGGGTCAAAGGTTCGACAGCAGTGGCTGGATCAAGGGTCTCATGCATATAGGATGCATGGAAGAGGGACTAGATTACTACACTGGTTATGTGTAGAACTAGCTAGGGAACATGGGAGAAAGTACCCAACTTATAGACAGGTGAGGCAAGGGGTGGGAACCTTTAGGGTTGAGGGTTCTACTAAATGGAGCACAGGTGTCTGTGGCCAAAAGGAGGCAAAAGGATCAAAGGAAGCAGATCATGGGAAATGGAACAGCATGTCCAGAACTCCGTGTGGAAGCAATGGAAACAGAGATCAGTAGAAGTACAAGAAGGAAGGGTCTGGACCAGTTGGCTGTGGTTGCTGCACATTGGAAGGTAAAGAGTTTCTAGGCATCTCCTCAGGGTATCTTGGGTAACCTGTGCACCAGGCATGGTGGGGCAGTGAGAGTAGAACTAGAGGTCTCCATGGGGTCATTGTCGGAAACAAGAGTGGGAGAGTCAGGAACAGGAGGAAAAGAAATGATGGGGCTGTCCTCTCATGTGACTGTAACACTCGGTCCTCTGGTGTAGTTGGTGTGATGGCGTGCTTGCACGATTGCAAGAGTGTTGGTGACAGGGCAGTGGGCGACGGTTTTGGTGGTAGGTGGTTGGACAGTGACTGAACAGGTTGAGGTGGTGGTGGAGGCATGCCAACCATGTTCAAGAACACAACTGGTCATGGTGACAGTTTGTCAGTGGTGGTGAAAAACACTACAGGTTGGTCAGTATCACAGTCAGATTGGTACTCATACCACATCATGACAATAAACACCGCAAAAAGCAGGTCCATGAGAGCTGTGGCTGGGATGGAGGTAGGCATTGCAATCATTGTGGGGTCTGAGAGTGAGGTGACAAGGACCATAAGTGCTGGTGGGGCAGATGGTGATGGTGTTGGCATTGTCAGTGGCTGTGCTGGTAGGGCTGAAGTGGTCAGGGCAAAAGCGAGTGGTGGCGACAGCCAAGAAGTCGGTTGTCAGGTCAGGTAAGAGGAGTGTGTTCATGGCATTGAAGCCATTGACAGAGAGGGGGTAGTTGGTGATGGAGGAGTCGACGTCAGAATGAAGGGTGATGTAGGGGCCAAAGGTGATGGTGGTGGCTGTGCATGTGGATGATGTGCAATTAGTGCCACAACTTGGGGCCAAACCAAAAATCGAGCACTCCTGAGGTAAAACTCATAGAGGCCCAAGATGTAGGCTTCCCAGTTGGGGCCGGTAAGATTCTCAGTGTTGTCTAGGTATTGGTAGAGTGCATTAGTGGCTGTTTCATCGAATCAGGGTGTCATGATCAGAAAAATGTCTGAAAATGGAAGGTAAGGTATGGGTGCGTGATCTCAGGCATGGAAATGGGTGTGGCAGTGTAATAAACAGTCCAAAAATAGAAGGTATGTAAGGGCAGCAATAAAATGGGGCTTAGAGAGCTGAGAACAAGGAATGATGGGAAAAAACTCAGGGAATGCAGGAAACAAATGAAGGAGCGTAAATTTTCAGTTAGGGAGTGGAAATGAACTTCGAGCAAACTGTTGGAAACCCCCTCACAGTGGGCTCCAGTTGTAAAACACTAAGCAGGTGAGGAATGACACCCAGGAAAGTATGTGAGGGGTCTTGGGAGCGATAGGCTTGACCCAATAGGAGGCCCAACTTGTTTGCTGAAGTTCTGGAGACAGGGGAATGGACCAATGCTTGGTCCAAAGGCATGGAAAACTGGAGTTCAAAAGTCTGAATGTGCAGACTATGCTGAAGAGGTCAAGGATAAAGGGAGGAGTGTTCTCAGGTGGTTTTCAGGCTGTCTGAGAGGTCCAAAAAGCGGTGGTAGAATGATAGTAGAAGGGAACTAAGGGGAGATACATGTGTAAATACACTAAAGACCTTATGTAGATGTCTAACATGCTGTCAGATACATAGGGGACATTTGATCAGACCGTGGGAAAAAGCATCAGCCCCATCAGACTATTAGACCGAGAGCATCAGTCTTCGAGAGGCTGGACCAAAGGTAGTCTGGACCGTGGGAAAAATCATCGGCCTATCGGACTATTGGCCCAAGGTGTTGGACATGGGCCAAGAATGGTCGGACCACAGGAAAAAGACTCAGTCCATTGATTTCTATGTCATGGAAAGCTTGGGACTGGTCTGGTGGTCATCAGGCAAGGCCTGGAAGGTGGGGAAATGGGTGGATATCACTGTAGAGTGCTCTGGAGCTCTACAGCATGCTTGCACAGCCCATCATGTGGTTACTGAATTGATATACCCCAGTAATGCAGGGTAGGTCTGCTATGTTGAAAAGTCATGTGCTATAGAAAGGCTAGTAATTGCTCATGATTCAGGGGATGTATTGGAGTGAATCATTCACTTACCTAACAACTGTACAGTACCTAGATTATATCCCAGCTTTATGTCATACTGTACTTTGTCTGCTATCATGAATAACACTAGCCTTTTTACAGCACATGAATTTTCAACAGTATGTGACTTGGAGCACCTACTCCAAGCCCGAGAAACAATATGCAACATGTTATGCTGGTTGCATAGTAACCTAGCAGCACTCACTCGAAGTAGAGCAAAGTCTTATAGACGAAGTGATAAGAGTGAGTTCCTAGTAGTGGTGGCTAGACTAGGGTCAAGGGTTCAACAGCATTGGCTGGGTCGAGGATCTCATGCATATAGAGATGCGTGGAAAGGGGAGACTAGATTACTAGGCAGGTAATGCATAGAACTAGCTAGGGAACATTGGAGAAAGTACCTGACTATATATACTGGTAAGGCAAAGGGTGGGAACCTTCAGGGTTGAGGGTTCTACTAGATGGGGTGTGGGTGTCTGTGGCCTAAAGGAGACAAAAGGATCAAAGGAAGTGGGTCATGGGAATTGAAACAGCAAGTCTGAAACTCCATGTGGAAGCGATGGAAATGGAGCTTGGTGAAAATACAAAAATGGAAGAGTCTGGGGCAGTCCTGCTGCAGTTTCTGCAGCTGCAATGCTGCAGTGGGGTTGCTGCACGTTGGAATAGTTAGGGGTTCCTAGTCATCCTTCTGGGGTATCTTGGGTAACCTACACGCCAGGCGTGGCAGGGGTGCAGAAGAGCAAGAGGTCTCCATGGGGTCATCATTGGGAACAAGAGCGGGAGAGTCAGGGATGGGAGGAAAAGAAAGGATGGGGCCATCCTCTTTCGTGATTGTAACACAACACCTTCGACACAGCCTGTCAGTCAAGATAAGATGCAGCACCTGTGACACAGCCTGTTAGTCAACAGCACACTCACACAGCCCATCATGCAGTTACCGAATTGATGTACCCCAGTAATGCAGGGTAGGTCCACTATGTTGAAAAGTCATGTGCCATAGAAAGGCTAGTGTTATTTGCAATAGCGGACAAAGTATGGTATGACACAAAGCTGCAATATAATCTAGGTACTGTATAGTTGTTAGGTAAGCAAATGATTCACTCCAATAATACAAGTGAACAGTGAGTCATCAGAAGAAATAAATGGATGGCATATACTGAGATGTTTATTGTTCCCATTTTCCCAGGAACATGGCAAATTCCCGTTGAAAGTACTCACACTCTTCAGGGGTGATTGTAACATCCTTGTCCCACTCAACCCTTGTTGATGACACCTCCTAAGGCCCCACCTCATGCTCACCTTCATCATTGCCTTCCCCTGTGTGCTTGCCCTCAGAGCCTGCTGTGTGTCCACAGCACTCCTCCCATCCAAGCCATCAATCTACTCCTACATGTGGAATTTGTCACCTCTTGAAAACATGCCCCTAACACCTTCTCATGTGAAACCCCTTGTCCCCGCCTCCATTCCTGCCGATGGCCCCTTCAGCACATAGGACAATGTTCTATGAATTACCAGATCCACATTCACAGATTGCAAGCATGCCAGTATTTAGAAAACACGACTCCACTGAAACTGATTAGCATATGGAAAGCTGGCAATGCTCACGTTGACGAGCCTTGCTAACTGGATCGAGCACGGATTCGAGCGCCGGCGAACCGGCTGTATGTACGTCGTACGTGGAGAATGACAAGACAATCATAAGTGTACACTGCTAGCCTTGCTCGCGGAGAGGTTCGCAATGAACCTGGGCCCATTTTGAGCTATGTTCAGTTCGCCACAAACGGCGTCGCATGTATTGACGTCATTCTCCCTCTGCCTGCCTGGAGCGCCTTGCCGATAATACGTGGCAGGATCAGCCGTCGCGCGGTCGTACTCGTGAGCACAACGATGATGATCGCGCTGCGTGGTGGGTCAGCGGACGTGGGCCGATGACTCACTGACAGGGGGTGAATTCCAACTTGAACGCGTCGTACTATGTATGTACCAGCGGCCAAGCGCAGGCGGGCATCGGCACTCCTCGGCGCTAGTAGTAGAACTGCACGATCTCAATGATCCTTCATCACCATCGCCTCTGGTTGCATTCGTGATATCGAGCGTGTAGAAGAAGTTGCTCGTGTGGTTCCACTGGCAGTGCGAGTCCGGGCATTACCGGAGGCCATGAACATCCAATCCTACAAATTCCATTTGTATGACAGCAGTAGATGATGTATACAAGAGAAGAACCTCGAGGCACGCTACCATTGACCAGCTGTGCCAGAACTTGCACCAACACCCGTGGCGCTAGGCACTTGGTCCTCGTCCATGATCCCCAGCACGTCATCAAACCTCTCAGCCTCGTCCACCGCCAACCTGTCCTCTTCGCTCCACGCCCGCCATTGATCCTCGCCATCTCCCTCGCCCTCGCCATCTAGTGCGCCTTTGAAGTCCTCTTCCTGCTCGTCAAACTCGAGCGGCACCCGTCCCTCGTCCCCCGCCGCATGCTCGCGACCACCTCTGACTCGATCCATCTCCCTCCGAATCATCCCGCCCACGCCCTCCATCATCCTGATAGGGATCGCCCCGCCCATACTCATGCCAGAGAGCGTGGCCCGGGTCCCCGTCCTCGCCCGCGCTGACTGCTGCGCCGCCCCGTTGGGCAACATTGGGATCGGCGCGCGTCCGTCGCCTGCGCTGCGATTATACGCGGTCTCAGCCATCGCGCTGGCGAGGGGCGCGTCAAACGACGACGGGCCGTGCCCGTGTCCGTGTCCGTGCGAACGTGAACCAGAGTGGGAATGCGATCGGGCGTGCGAGTGGTCCGACCGAAATGCGAGGTCCTCCACGAAGTGCGTTCCAGCCCCGGCGGACGTGGCGTACGCGCTCGCCTCGACCTCTTTGCGCACCTCGATCTTGGCGCCAGAGATCGCGAGGCGGTGTCGTCGAATCAGTGCGTGGTAGTCCTCGCCGAGTGTGTAGAACAGGAACTGGTGCGACAGGTAGATCGAACGGGGTACGAGGCCCGGCGACCGCGCGCACGTCGACAGTTCTGCCTGCGCGAGCGGACTAAACCGGGGTCCATCCAAGTCAGCGTCGAGACGAGGCGAAAGGAGAGACGAAGACGTACTTGGACGATACAGGCTTCGCCTGTTCCCCTACCTCCTCCACCACACGCTTCACCTCACCCCAGTCATGTCGTCGCTTCAACTGCCACGTCGCCACCATACTCTCTTTTCCTACCAACTCGCTTGCCGCCTCGAGCATCTGTTGAGTCAAGCCCGATCGTCTTCTCGTCGTGTCCCTGACTGGCGAACGCTGCACCGGCGGTGATACACTCAGACGCCCAGCAGCGCCGACACCCGGTAGAGAGATACTCGTCGCCAACGAGGCGATAGGAGACGAGAAGGGAATACCCGAGTCGCGCGGTCGTTGCTCCAGCGTTATGCGTCGCAACGATAAGATGCCTCCCGATGCGTCGAAAACGAGTACGTCCTTGAAGTTGTACTGACGATGAGACGAATGTGAAGAAGGGGGATCCGAACGACCCGACGAGGTACTCGGCGAGGACGCGATCTGCGGTGGTAAGAGACTCGCCGGCAGAGCCACCTCGCTACCCAAGATGAATGTGAAGGAGAGGTCCGAACGAAGACCGTCGGCGCCTGTCGCGCGCGTCGAGCGCAAACGCGCAATCGGCATCAACTCCACTGAAAGCGGCTGCTGAGCGAAAAGAAGGGGACATCAGTCTCGATGTCATGAAACATGCAGAATTAAGATACTCACTGGCTTGTCGACGTTCCAGATCTTGTTGTCCATATGGCTCTTCAGGTCTGGCTGTCCTCCATACGGATTGATCGCAAAGACGTGAACGGTGCCCTTGAGAGTCCCGACAGCGACCCATCGTCCGTCTGGCGAGACCTGCATGCCCTGGATCACAGCAGACGTACGACCGCGACGGAGACTGTATACGTGCCAAGGCGCGTCTTCCTCCAGATTCCCTTGCGATGGCGTCCATTTCGTGACCGGGACCGACCCAAGTCCAGCGCCAGCGCTCCTTCCTTCCTTACCATTCCCACTGCCCACGGTATCGACCCCGCCACCAACTCCTCTGAACGTATGCACTCGTCGCCGAAGTTGAAAGACGCGCACGACCTGTCCGTCCTTGGGCCCGACCAGTAGCGTGTTCCCGTCGTGCGTAAACCCGAGATGACTGATCGGCTGATGCTTGGCCGCGACGAACTCCGTGATGACCTGCGGATGCGACGACGTACGACCGAGTATGAGGGGCCCCAGATCGAGCACCTTGACGTAAGAGCCAGTGGGAGTCGCGTTCCGGGTAGGCGAAGCCCCACGCGCATCGTCAACGTCGCTCGAAGGCGTGGCGTCCCCGACCGTGCTTGCACCTCGGAGGTGGTCATGTCCGTGGCCTTGATCGCGATCGTGGTTCCCACCGCTGGCCGCAGGCGCGCTTCGCGAAAAGAAGAGGTTGCTCACCCCGCTGGTGACAGAAGCTCGCCCATCCCCCTGTGTGGAGATAAGATGGCGCGTCGTGTCTTCGCGCACGACTGGTGATGCGGGCGTCACGGTCAACATGCCAGAACGCGACCTCGCATATTCGGCGGCAGCGTTGTACGCCATCCCTCCCAGAGACTTCATCCCGCTCAGAACGGACCCTCCGACCTTGATCGCGGCGTTTCCGAGGTCGGCCTGCGAAATACCAAATGGGGAAGAGGAGGCTCGAACATGCGTGCGTGGTTGGAGTGGGACAGATCTGTGAGGTGAATCCGAACGGGGCGGTCGGGATGCGAATGCCAGGAGGCGATGAGACAGGGAATAGATGGGTGTTGGATGATTTGGGGTCGAGAGGGCGTCCGAATCATGCGTGTCTATGGCTGATAATGATACACTGTCGCTGGTATTTGGTTTATGTGCCGATGTACGACTGTAAGCAAATATGGAAGGCGAAGAAATAGTATGTAGTATGGTTAATGATGCCGAGGAAAGAACGTGAAGAGTAGGCGGGTTTGTTGTACTCTGGAAAGTGAGATGTGAGTAATCTAAAAAGCTGTTTTCGGAGACTCACAATAATAGTAAAAAGGTTACTTGAAGCGAAAGACGATACATTGTGGAACGGCAACTTCTTGATCACATCGTGGGTGTGTAGCGAATAAATAAGCATTGTGGATTGGCTTTGTATCTTGGAACTACAGGACGGGCCACGTGAGCGACAAGACAGAGATGATCGAATAAAGGAACTGACATTACGCCGATCAGGGGCCGAAGACCAGCAAGCGGACCGTCTTCCGCTCCCGGTGGTTGAAGAACGCCAGCAAAGGTAACACGCCCCCATGAGGAAGAAGAAAGGTTTAACACTTCCGAGACGGACGCCAAGTTGGTGCAATCCCACATCTGAAAACCGGAAGAATAACCCAGGAAGAGAACCCGTCTAGCAAAGATGTCGTCAGTACACGCACGATGTGCTGGTCTGAACGCTTACCGAGGTTTCAAGTTGGACTGGGGCAAGCCGTCCCACCGCGACCATAGAACATTATCTCCTTCGGCAACAGTAGGATAGCCTGTCAAAAGATCGCCGCGAACTACGTCGCCATCCTCTGAACCAAGAATGGCTGTTTGCACATCTGGAGAGCCGAGCAATGAACCTCTTGCTCTTGGGAAGGACGGATTCGACGGCCGGCGCAGCTGTCCGCCTGGCGGAGTAGTGCCAGTCGAGAAAAAGGACTCTCGTTCAAATGGTCGAGGGGACGAATGTCCCGCATCAGTACCCATGAAGTACCCCAAAGAGACGGGCATGGAGAGCCGTGGAGGCGTAGGTGCGGCGGTGGGGACAGAAATCGAATTCGGAACGTAGCTTCGAACCGTGCGGGAGAAGTTCTCCAACATGGTGGGTGGCCTAGAGCGGAGAAGTTCAATCAGCAATCCCGAGTGCAACTGACAGATTAGAAGGGGGCACGTGTTCAGATGACATTTGTACAGATATGGAACGAATCAAGAAGTGGGCGCTTGGAACAACGAAAGAGGGAAACAACGTGGAAGCCATCAATTTCGGATCATAAACGACCATCGAACAGCCAGTGAACGGTTGAGAGTAGGAGACTCACCGGGCAAGGACGGGTGATCTTGTGTGACCATTGAACATGGGTGGCGACGGAGATAAGGGACCAGAAGCCGAACGAGGAATGGGTGAGGCACTTGGGGTTGGGGTAGGGGAGACACGACCCTCGTGTTTGACTGGAAGGTCGTCGTCGTCGTCATCTACTACCACCAGACGTTGGATGTGACCTGAAGGCTGCGGAGGCGCTTCGAGTGGCCCACCGACGAGGTGAGCAGAGCCTGGATGTTCTGCGACACATGAAGGAGAATCATCGAGCTGTAACAAAGGACGATAATAGGAAGGGGAGTCTGCAGTTGCTTGAGCATCTGTGTTCTGACTCGCTGGCATTAATGAGGTCGAGGTTGAAGTTAGAGTAATGGGGTCTTTCCCTGGTAGATAAGGCAAAGAAGGAAGCAGGCGAACTTGTAAGCGAATACAAGCACACCTGTGAAGAGGGTTGATCTGTGTCTGTGGTTGCTGTGGTCGAAGGAACAGGAGCAAGAGGGCTCCCACCGGATTTGGGTCGCCAACCGAGTCACTTCCTCCGATACGACTACTCTCCTTTTATGGTAAGTTGGGGTTTCTGTTACGTTCCGCCTATTATTAAGATCTAGAACAGGGCCCAACATAATATGCCGCAGCAGCCAGCATGTCCACCCAACGACGAGAAACTCAACAGGCCCTCGACAGCCCAGATCGTTGTCAAGTCGTCGTCGCGTTTTCTGCGAGCCTGTCACAAAGTTACCCGTAGATGAACCCATTCTCGAATGCGAGTCCTGTCGTCGCTTCCTGAGAAGACGCGCGCAGTCCCTACTTTTCGACGGACCCTAATTTTTACAAGCCGTGTCACCACTACGAAATGGCTTTCGTGGAGGCGCGTGTCTTTGCAATGGTCAAGGTGACGCCACTGCTGGCATCGGTGTCGCCATTGCTGCAAAATTCCTCACAATGTAGTAGGCCATCCCCATCGATGATCTCATCGATTCTGCGCCTGTGCGAACCTCGCAGCGTGCCGCGCTTCTAGCTGCTATCTGTGGCACTCGCAAACTGGGCGAATATGAAGGTCCTGTAGTGCCCAGATCCTGTGAGGGACGAGCTGAATACGCTGCGAGATTGCGGCAGAAAGACGCTTGGGTCATTGCCTCTGATTCCGAGTACGTCGGGTCTGGGATGACGGAATGGGTTCGCTTGGAAAGTGAGTTACTTCTATCATGGCGTCTACTGTCCCCGTCTAATTCTTTTGACGAGAACAATGACTGGCGCACCTCGTCAAAGAAGAAACCCAAGAGTCTCGACCTTTTCCAAACCCTCGATGCGAGCGTCGAGTAATGGGAGCGCCCACACAGCCTTTTGGCGTATCGGCCGCGAAATACAACAAGTTCGCGGACAGTTTGGCTGGTATGGCTGCGAGCGGCCAGACACTTGAAGAAAACCTGCAGGCGTACGTCGGTCCAGCCTGCTTCTCGTCGCAAACAATGTCATTTCTATCGCAGTGAGATTACTTCTTTGCATGCTCCGCCTGAGCGATATGTCGTTCTGGATAATATAAAACAAGTTCCGTTCTAGTATATAGATTTCCTTTGGCACGCGATATACCAGTCATGAATATCACATTGAATCAGTAGATTGTCTTCGCCCAAGCCTAGACAATTGCTGACCCTCAGAGCCATATCCAAAACTGAATGCAGTGCATAGATAAGATAACGACTCGCTCTCGGAGCATGTTCGGGACCGTTGAACTCCAAGTATAATGCTTTACTTCACACTCGTCTGGCGACAAACCGCACACCAGCTCTTTTGCCAAATCCTCGATGACACGTGTCGAATTGTTCCCCTCCGACTCCGCGTTCTGGTGTCGCTTCGAGACTTGGTCTTCGAGAACTATCCGGAAGCAACTTGAATCCCTATCTCTATATAATTTCGGATCCTGAGTGAGCGTGATGAATCCATGTATTTTTGGGGGTGCGCCGCTCTTGAATACAAATCCACGAGGTCAATTGAATAACATCGTTGGTCGTTTGACCACGCGTCTTCAGCGACCCGGCGTAATCAGGTCGTCGGCGACTAGCCGTCCTACGGCGCGGCGCCACCGTTCAAAGGGTCCGTTATTACGCGGCGGCCCTTTGTCCCCAACTCGAACCATGCTCGCCCTCCGTCGTACCCTCGGCGACCCGAGCCGTTGTCAGGACGTGGTCTCGCGCCGTCTCGTCTTTTGCGAGGCCGCCCAGTGCATGCCCACGGAGCACCTCCTCCTGGACTGCTGGCACTGCGGCCGCTTCCTAGCCTACTGCTGTGCGTGCACCGAACGACGGCGGCGCTCGGAAGAAGCCAAGGGTCGTCAGCGCCGTCGCTCCCCCTCTCCCCCCTCCTCCGCCGAGCCACCCAAGCCGTGCCATTACTACAAGGTCGCCTTCGTCGACGGCGCATGTCTGGGCAACGGCCAGGAGGGTGCGACGGCGGGCATCGGGATCGCAATCGGGGCGAACCCGTTGACGATGCAGTGGGCCATCCCCGTCGACGACGAGATCGACCCGTGTCACCTGCGCACGTCCCAGCGCGCCGAACTCCTCGCAGCCATCTACGGCATTCGCAAGCTCGCCGAGTTCGAGAGGCGTCATAGCGAAGACGAGGTGCACGAGGAATCGGCTGGCAAGATCACCTGGGTCGTCACGTCCGACTCCGAGTACGTCGTGTTGGGCATGACCGAGTGGGTTCCTAGCTGGAAGGTGAAGTCGCTCGTCGTCTGCATGGTCCCCAGTCTCATCTGCACCAACAGAGCAAGGGATGGCGCAACTCTTCGGGGAGGAGACCCAAGAATCTCGATCTCTTCCAGAGACTCGACGCGGCCGTCGACAATCACGAACGTGAGCACGGTGTTCGAATCGCCTTCTGGCGCATCGGTCGTGGTCACAACGAACTTGCCGATCTGCTTGCTGGGGTTGCGGCGGATGGCCAAACGGTCGAGCCAGTCCAGTTCGAGTCCGTGTTTCATTATTCTTTCGCGTGCTTGACGTTTATTCTCATGCAGACCCATGTATCCATCTTCTGAAGATGAGATGGAAGCTGACTAGTGCCGTTCCTTTCGATGGACTTCATCTTACCGGTGCATACAGCCTCCAGCTAATTACCTTAGACTGTCAGTCTCCACCCTCATTGAGCATTACACTATATCATGGTAATTGTAACGCATTGACGTGAAGCAGTTCTAGTCCCTGCATAATATCAATAACATCCCTCCATTACTGGGCGAACGTCGTGTGAGACAGCGTCTAACAAGG
>JBBPLT010000757.1:0-13580 GCA_038089955.1 Strobilomyces dryophilus | reverse complement strand
CGCCATTGTTCCAAAGCTTTAATGACAGCAAGTAACTCGCAATCATAAATGTCGTAATTTCATTCTGCCGGTCCAAAGGTTTCGGAGTAATAGGCACAGGGGTGAAGGTCGCCATTGTCGTCTGCTTGCATAAGGATACCCCCTGCAGCAGTGAGAGAGGTATCGGTCATGATGGAGAAGGGGCGTGAGATGTCTGGCATGGCGAGAACCAGCTGGGAAAGGAAGGCTTGTTGAAGTGTACGGAAGGCATGTTTGCAGTCGGGAGTCCAGGCCCAGATTTTTCCTTTATGTGTCAGAGCATGGAGAGGTCATGTGACATGGGAGAAATTTGGGATGAATCTGCAGTAGAAGTTGCAGAACCCAATGAAGGATCAGACCTGCTTGACAGAGGTGGGGGTTTTCCATTCGTTGATAGCCTTCAACTTGATAGGGTCCATAGAGATAGTGTCGGCAGAGATGATCATTCCCAGGAAGTCCACCCTCCGCTGTTCAAATTGACATTTGGAGAGTTTTAGAAAAAGCCCATGGTCTTGTAAGCGTTGCAGGACCTTTCGCACGTGTTTGCGATGGAGAGAAAGGTCGTCTGCGGAATGTACAAGGAGGTTGTCCATGTAGATGATAAGCCATCCTTCGGCAATATAATCCTGAAAGATATAGTTCATAAAGGCTTGGAAGGTGGAGGGGGAGTTACACATTCCAAAGAACATGACTGTTGGTTTATATAACCCATCTGGAGTGATGAATGTGGCTTTCCATTGGTCTGAGGGTTTGATACGAATGTTGTTATACTCCCATCGGATGTCGAACTTGGTGAATAGTTTAGACCCCTTCAATCTATCGACGAGTTCAGAGATGAGTGGAAGTGGGTATGCATTTTTAACGGTGTGGGAGTTGAGATAACAATAGTCCTGACAGGGACGCAGTCCCCCATCTTTCTTGGGCATGAAGAAAAAAGGCGAAGCTTAGGGGGATTTGGATAGTACTATTTTTCCACTTTTCAGGTGTTTGTGAATAAATTCCTTGCATGCGGCTCATTCTTTTGGGTTGAGCGAATAGACCTTCGCTACCTTCGAAACAAAATCTTTGCCTAGATCAATGGAGTGATCGAAAGGCCTATGTGGGGGAAGGTCTCCATCTTTTGGAGTCCTGAATACTTTGGAGAAGTCCTTATATTGCTCTGGCAAGGAAATGTTGTCTTTTTGGTTTGCCATAGCTATTTCCATAGAGATGGTGGCCTTCCTTATTTGCAGATTTTCATGTTCAGCGATGGTAAGTTGCAGTCGTTTTGCCCACAGTTGCTCTATTTTAGAATTTGGGGAGGTTTCCAAGTATCAGAGAAGATATCGTTGTCTGAGGGTGTCGGGGTGATCATGTCGTAGAACATGGGGTTTGTCGGGGAGTTGTACTGTTCCTTTCACCCAATCTATTGAAGGGTTACTTTCTCTAAGCCAAGGGAGCCCTAGGATCATGTTTTCTTTCTGCAATCGAGGACTGTGAAGTCTCGTGTTTCTTCGCAGTCCCCAATTCATATGGTGAGATGGACCTTATGTCTGGTTAGTCCCCCTCTGTTGATGGTTCCATCTACGTTTTGAGCAACAACTGGTTTCACAAGTCGTTCTTTTTTGAGTCGATGTTTTTTGACCAATGCCCAATCAATCAAGTTTCCTGAGGCTCCACAATCTATCAAGGTGTTTGTGTCGATAATTTGTGCTCCGGGGAAGGCATAGAAGGAGATTGGGATTCTCATTGATGCAGCCTTATTATTGGATACAAGTACAGGAGCGATAGTGACCATAGGGGGAGATGATGTCGACTCACATCCCCCTCTTAAAAACCCTCGGCTTCAGTGGTTTCCATGATGTGGACTTCCAGAGGTTCATTATTAGATGCTTCTTCGCCTTCCGAGCATCCTTCGTCTTCTTCATAGCAGGTTTTAAGGACCTTTAAGACGTCCTGGTGGGATATCCCTTTCTGTTTCCCTATTGAGGCAATATAATCCTCTACCTCCATGGACTCCTTCCTTTTTATGGTTTTGAAGGTTACTGGGAGGTTTCGGAGGGGTGGTTTCTTCTGTCATTCTTTCCTTGGTTGCCTGGGATGGTTTCACATAGAGCACCCCTTCTTGTGGCAGATGAAACAAAGGTTGTTGCGGAGGTGTTGGGCTTTTTCGACTGGAGAAAGTCTGATGGTGTTGACGTCCATGGCGTTGGGATCTCGTCGATTGTCTTGAGGGAGGAGATGTCCTATGGTCCTTCCTTTCTTGTACCATTCTAGCCTGGTCTTCTGCATATGGAATTGGCTAGCCTTCTCGATCCATCCTTCAATAGTGGTAGGTGGATTCTCCATAGAAATGATTATTCCGGTGATTTCTAGATTGAGTCCCTTATTGAAGCGATCGATGAGGGTTACAGGGTCAGTTATTTTGGACTTTGCTGCGTAGAGTTGGAATTTGGTGACATAGTCCGAGAAACTGTTTTCCTTATTGCAGAGATTCTGGGAAAGATGAGTGAGTTTCCCCCTGGTGGCAGCATGTTCGTCATGGGGGGTAAAGGTTTTTAAGAAATCCTGGATAATTTCTCCTAGCGTGGGTTTCTTTTCTTCCTCAATGGTGGGGTCGAGTAGTTTCTCCAGGAGCGGTTCTGCATAGAATCTTCCTTGTCCTTTGTTCATCATGTTGAGGAAGATTAGTCTTTGCTGCTCAGGGGTATGGACGTTCTGATTAATCAGGAAGTACGCCTTCATGGCATTGCTCCACCATCGAGCGTCCTGTGGTTCTCCAGAGAATCCATCTGGCAGTCCTGCCTTCATTTCTCTGGTGGTACATGCTTCGTCTCGATCAGCCATTAATGCGGTGTCAGGGGATCTTGGTGGGGTTCTAAACCAGGGTCGTTTGATGATTTCTTCGAGACTTTCAGTAGGGGGTGGGCCTAGGGCTTCGGCTAAGGCCTCAACGGTAAGAGGTGGGGGAGGGACTGGTCCTTCTTCGAGCAATCCCCTCTTTCTGGGTGAAGGGTTTCGCGGCGGTGATGGTTCCCTGAGAGTTCCTGGGAGGTGGGTAGTTCTGACGCGAGTTCGAGGGAGTGGAGAGAATGAGGTGTGTGGGTTTCAGGAAGATCTGGCAATTTGTCGGGGTGAGTCGGGTGGTAGCTTGGGAGGAAGAGAGAAGAGTCCAGAGGGTTGTGGTTCATCGTCGTCAGAGGTATCAGCTTTGTACCTTGCAGGAATGGTTACTGTCCAAGTATCTCCCTACTCCAACGTGGAGGGGAGTAAAATAAGCTAGTTCTTTTGTTACGCGGATGCATAGAACCTAGCAGCGTTCCGTCACAAGTGGAACGAGGACTTGTTTGAGAGGGTCTTGTGTTGACTCAACACCTGAGGCAAGCGGTGGCTAGGAACTAGCTTGGATTGCATAGAACTAGCTTAAGGCTACAAGTACTGTTACAGTCACACGAGAGGACGGCCCCATCCTTTCTTTTCCTCCCGTCCCCGACTCCCCGACCCTCGTCCCTGACGTCTCATTCCTCGACGACGACCCCATGGAGACCTCTAGCTCCTCCACTCCCGTTCCACCACGCCTGGCGTGTAGACCACCCAAGATACCCAAGAAGGACGCCTAGAAACCCTCTGCCCTTTCATGCGGAACACCGCAGCAAGGCTGCGCCGGACTCTTCTCTTCCTGTACTTCTACTGGCTCCGTTTCTGTCGCTTCCACACAGAGTTCCAGACTTACCGTTCCATTTCCCATGATCCGCTTCCTTTGATCCTTTAGTCTCCTTTGGCCACGGACACCCGCACCCCATCTAGTAGAACCCTCAACCCTGACGGTTCCCACCCCTTGCCTCACCTGTATATAAGTCGGGTACTTTCCCCCATGTCCCTTAACTAGTTCTCCGCATAACCAGCGTAGTAATCTAGTATCCTCTTTCCACGCACTCCTCGCATGAGACCATTCGATCCAGCCGACGCTGTCGAACCCTTGACCCTAGTCTAGCTGCTGCTACTAGGAATTCACTCTTAACGCTTCGTCTATAAGACTTCGCTTTACTTCGAGTGAGCGCTGCTAGGTTATTACGCAACCAGCGTAACAAGTACAGGGCGTCGGGTATTTATACATTCTGAATGGAGATGGGAACTACGAGGGCCAAAAGGAGAGTTACCCTAGAGGAGTAAACAGACGTCTGTGCAGAAGGAGTCAGACTGCTGTGGATTGAGTCAGGGAACAAAAGGGAAATGGAATATGGAAGGGCGACGGGTTCCGGAGTGAAGGTTTAGGAAATGGAACACGGTGTTAATACAGAACAACGAGGTGGCTGCGGCGAATGAGTAAGAAGAAGAAACAAATGGCGGCATATACCAAAACATCTAAAGGGGCCGATTGTCGAGAAACCAAGCAAACTCCTGTTGGAAGAAGGCCTGCTCCTCAGGAGAGATTGTAACAAGTTGTCCCCCAGGCCAACTTTGATCTTCTATTCAGTTGTTCTTTTATTGCCTTTTGAGTGCATCTATAGACAATTTCCCTGATGGTTCTCAGGCCATCACTCTTTATGACCTGAACATAGGCAAAGAGTATAAAATACCAATTCACTTTTGGATGGAAGGTTGCCCCTGGTGTTGCTGGGAACCATTCTGTGCCAACCACCAGAGTATCATTGAGGTGGGTTTTTGAGTTTTGATGATCTTCCAAAAGGTGGGTGAGATTTGCCCACTATGTTTCTGTTCTCCCACTCTTCTACTGTCTCGTCTTTTGTCACCTAATCTCTTTTAGTCTTACCACTGGACACATCCTTTTCACATCAGTTTCCATTATATTCATTTCTTGCTTCCACCCAAACCTCTTTAACATTGTCACATGTTTCTACTTTTGACTTGGTCTTCTCATTCAACTCTGTCACACACCCACTGGCCTACAAGCCAGTTGTCAAAAAGATTCAATCAATCACAGCTCCTCTTGAGGAGGAGTTTCATGTACTACATTGGCTACCTAATAATCCACTGGCTAGCTAGGAGTGCTGCAATGCACTTAACATTGACCCTGCCAACTGGCTTTGACCCAAAGAGCTAAAGTGAGTCTGGTGGATAGTCCATAACCACAAGACCATCTTTGCTTGGATTCCAACCAAGTGGGGCCAGTTGAACAAATGGTACTTTCTATCAGTCAAAATATTGACCATACCTCATATCCTATGGGTATTCTGCAACATACCAATATCACCCTTGGTCTTGGATTAGGCCATACAAATTATCAAAGACCAAATTGCCTTCAGAGTATACAAACTATCTATCATAGCTTACCAGTCCCACTAGTTCTTCATGCTAAAGTATGATGGCAAAATACCCCAGCTGGTCCATGATCTCCAACCCCTTAATGCCATCACCATCTAGGACTTATTGGTCCCACTGTTTGTCAAGCACCTCGCTAAGTTTTTCAGCAAGTATGCAGTTTATGGTATGATGAACCTATTTGCCAGCTATGATCAAAGACCACTTCATGTGGACTCCTGAGACACAACAACTTTCAATAGTCCACTTAGTCTACATCATCTCACTACTTTTCTGATGGGACACACTAATACTGTCCAAATTTACCAGGCCTTTTGTGGGATAAAATCCTCTATCATACAATGTCATTTATTGATGAAGACTGGGACAATCTAATATCAATGAATGAATGGCTCTTAGAATTGGGGCATCCAGAAATTTATCTGGAATAATCTTGGGGTTGTTCACTGAAACCTACAACACTTGCAGAATGTCAATGTAATAGTCTTAGTCAAGAAGTTTATGCTTGCTATCCTAGATGCTATGATTGTTGGGCACAAGTGCACCACCACTGGTTGCATACTGCACAAGGCCAAGATCCAGAAAATACAAGATTGGCCAGAGTGCAAAACTATGACACAGGTTCAAGGCTTTCTCAGTGTACCTATGGAGTGGTCTGGATATTCATCTGGGACTTCGCTACCATTTCTTGACCCCTGATTAACCTCATCAGGAAAGGTGTATTGTTCAATTAGAGTAATTCTCACTGCTATTGAAAGCTGCTATTCAGAGGCCAAACAAACTTGAGTTATATAGACTGTTCCAGGCCCTTCAATCAGTCTATATCTTTATCTTTGATGCCAAGTATGTGAAGGATATGATTAGCCAAGTATGTGAAAGATATAATTAGTCAAGTATGTGAAGGATATGATTAACAACCTTGACCTTACACTGAATGCAAGCAGTAGATCACCAGTATCCTTCTTTTTCAATTTGAACTTCATCATATTCCCATTAATTGGCACATTGGTGTAAAGATCCTAATGACTGCTAGGTGGACTAGAAGTCAGTCCAGCAAGTCCAGTTGTCAGAAGAGTAAGGGGAATGTGATAGATTCATCCCAAAGGGACTCTAAAAGAGGAAGAAGGATTGAAAAGAAGTCCGAGGCACTTTGCCCAAAGATCTAAGATCAACTGATGCTATTAAACAATAGACCGAAGCATTGGGCCAATGAACTAAAGGTGTGCATATTGGGCCAAAGCTTTGTTCCAGTGATGAACTAACAATGAAGATGAAGGACCAAGGTTTGGTTCTTGGAATGATGCAAGAGAGCGAAGCCGAGTGGGAAGCAGTGGTCATGAGTGGAAGATGTTAAGATTGGTGGTTCAGTCCCAAGGTGAAAAGCAATACAATAGGAGAATGAGATGGTCGATAGACGATGACAATGGACAATGGACAATGGATAATGAGTGATAGATAGTATATTGCGATGATGGTGGTGAGCCAAATGGAAGCTAGTATTCTCTAGTCCAAATACAGTATTTTATGGACTGGAGATACTGAAAGGTAAAATAATTGTCAGGTCCGAAAACATGTAAGGTAATTACACTAAAAGGAGAACATCAGATATTGTTACAGTCACACGAGAGGACGGCCCCATCCTTTCTTTCCCTCCCGTCCCTGACTCCCTGACTCTCGTCCCCGACCTTTCGTCCCTTGACGATGACCCCATGGAGACGTCCAGCTCCTCCACTCCCGTTCCGCCACGCCTGGCGCGTAGGTTACCCAAGATACCTGAGAGGGACGCCTAGAAACCCTCTGCCCTTCCATGTGGAACACCGCAGCAAGGCTGCACCGGACTCTCCTCTTCCTGTACTTCTACTGGCTCCATTTCCGTCGCTTTCCACACGGAGTTCCAGACTTGCTGTTCCATTTCCTATGATTCGCTTCCTTTGATCCCTTAGCCTCCTTTCGGCCACGGACACCCGCACCCCATCTAGTAGAACCCTCAACCCTGGAGGTTCCCACCCCTTGCCTCACCTGTATATAAGTCGGGTACTTTCCCCCATGTCCCTTAGCTAGTTCTCCGCATAACCAGCGTAGTAATCTAGTATCCTCTTTCCACGCACTCCTCGCATGAGACCGTTCGATCCAGCCGACGCTGTCGAACCCTTGACCCTAGTCTAGCTGCCGCTACTAGGAACTCACTCTTGACGCTTCGTCCATAAGACTTCGCTCTACTTCGAGTGAGCGCTGCTAGGTTATTACGCCACCAGCATAACAGATATAAAGGCAGTACTATTGGAAATGGATGGAACAGAAGTCTAAAGGGTCAAGAACCCGACAGAAAGCATGAGCAAGAAAGGATATATGAATTGGAACAAGTCACCAAAAGTTAAGCAAAGCCACCTAAGGGAGACTGAGGCAGGCTGAAGCATCAGTCTGGTTAGTCCTCTGGTTGGTCTTTGTCAGTTTTTGTCAGCATGTGCTGGTCTATGGCTAGAGGGCCTTGGGGCAGGGTAGGAAGTCTCAGGGGAGTTAGGTAAATATGTTGTGGAGTATGGGGAAGTAAGGATATAACCATAGAGGTGTACCCATCTCTACACCCACAAGAAACTTTGCTGCTGACTGTCCTCAGTCAAATCACCTGACTGAGCCCATGGTGGGATAATGGGGTGGAGTTTGAATCAGTGTGGATGTGTCACCATAAGTGAAGTCCGATCGCTCTTCTCTTTCTTTCTTATCTCCCCTTATTTTTCTTATCTCCCATGATGCATCTACTCTCTGGTCAATTCAAGAAGGTATGCACACTCACAGACATGGGCATGGTCCATTGGGCAAAGATCCAAGAAGAGTTCTGGTGGACTACTGAATGCCTGGATGCTGAAAAGTGGAGTCCGAAAACTCCAAAGTGTGGTCAAGGTTGGAGAGGTCGAGGAGAGGCTGAGGATGAAAGGAAAGATGTTTTTGGGTGATAGGAATGGTTTTCAGGCAGTCTAATGGGTAGTAAATGGATGGTAGAATGTAAGGTAAAGGGAGGAGGTAGGGAGATACATATGTAAATACTCTCAAAGACCTTAAGTAGGCCCAAGAACCATTGGGCCTTGTAATCTAAGGTACAGAGCACAGTCAGGTACAGGGGAATGTCTAAATATAGTGGCCCAAAGTAAAAGAGAGTGGCCCGAGAGCTGTAAAGTGGACTGATACATAGTCTGGACCATGTGAAAAAGTGTTAGTCCTCTTGGTCTATGGCCTGAGAGTGGTTCAGGCATGGGAAAAACATTGGTCTTCATTGGTCTTAGCTCTGAGAACATTAGTTTTATAAGGTGCAAGGCCTAGGATAGTTTCGGGGAGATTGGATGGTTTCAGGGCAAGGTCTAGGGGCTTGGACAATGGTAGAATGCATAGATAAGCACCAAAGAGCGAGCTAGCACTCTACATCCAAGGGGGACTTTGAATGCTGACTGTTCCCAGTCAATGACCAGTGGGGAGTGATGAATATGGCTTGGTATGACAGTAAAGGATAGGGTATAGGTCCGAAAGGTGCTGTGGATAGGACTGATGGGTGGTCCAGACTGCAGGAAAAAAATTGGTCTATTTGGTCAATGACCCGAAGGTTGGTCCGAAAATGTCAGTTGCATGGCTGCATAAGTCCAATGAAAATCGGTCGATGGGACAGAATGAAGTGAAAGGAATAAATAAGTAAAAGGAATAGAAAAACAGAGGAAAAGAGCTGTGGGGTGAGTGTCGGACTCAACTTGTCTTCATCAGTCATTTTTTGATCTCTATTCCTTTCAGGTTATGTGGTAGTCTATTGTACTCAGCAATGATTTTGTGGATTTTTAATACTATTTTCTGTCTTTTTATTTTGTTTTTGGTGAGAGCAATGAGGCTCCCCCCCAGGTAAGTTAGCTAAGGGCCTCTCAACCAATCAAAGATGGAGAGGGGAGGCCTGACAACAGGAGATGAGGGTGAGACAAATAGTGTTACAGTTGTACAAGAGGATGGCCCCATTCTATCTTTTCCTCCCATTACTTCTCTGGAACCCACCTACCCAGAGTTCCCACCCATCCAAGAATGCTCCCTCATCATGCATTACCTCTTAAGAAGGGATCCTATCCTCTCTGACTCTCCAATGGAAACTGACACTACTCTTGTCCAACTGGAGTGCACCCAACCTCCCCTTGTCAGCTGGCTCTCTAGACAAATCAGGAAGAAACCTGCTCCTACCGTCACAAACTCCTCTGAATAGATGGACAGCCTGTTATTCTGTTTCCAATGCTCTGCCACTACCCCAATGGCTCACCGCTCCACTCTCTTCTTTCTCCTCGGATACCGAGCTCTATCTTGCTCAGATCCCATTTGTTCCTTTGATTGCCTGATCCTTTTCCACAGTCTTCCGTTCCGCTTCCATGGATACTGTGGCTTCTTCTGATCCTGATGGATTCCATTCATCTCCAACATAATGGATAGACTTCTCCTCTCTTTGATCCTTTGACTCCTTTTTACTCACAGACACCCACACCATACTTAGTAGAACCCTCAACCCTGAGGATTTCCATACTCGCCACCTCACACTATATAAGTCGGGTACTTTGATCCTGTTTCCCTAGCTAGTTCTATGCCTCCTAGACCTAGAAGGGCACTCGGCCGACTACAAGCTTCCCAACTGGGCTAGGGATGGCTAGCTCCCTCAGCATATTCTCCCGCTGTTGTATCGTCTATGTACACTATGAAGCCTTTGGACCAGTGTAGAGCACTAGCTCACTCTACAGTGCTATCCATGCATTCTCCCATCATCCACACACCATCCCATGCTCTTAGACCTCACTCTGAGACAATCCAATCACCCCAAAACCTTCCCAGGCCTTATATCTCATAGGACCGATGTTCTCGGAGCTAAGACTGACAAAGACCAATGTTTTTCCCATGGCCCAAACCACTCTCAGGCCATAGACTGAGAAGACCGATGCTTTTTCCCGCAGTTTGGACTATGCATCAGTCCACTCCACAGCTCTCAGGCCACTCTCTTTTACCTCGGCCCACTCTATTTAGGCATTCCCCTGTACTTGACTGCGCTCTGTACCTTAGATTACAAGGCCCGGCAATTCTTGGGCCTACTTAAGGTCATTTAGTGTATTTATACATGGATCTCCCTATCTCCTCTTACCTTACCATCTACCATCTGTTTACTATCCATTAGACCACCTGAAAATTCTTCCTATCGCCTGAAAACATCTTCCCTTCCATCCTCAGCCTCTCCTCGACCTCTCCAACCTCGACCGCACTTCAGACTTTTCGGATTCCGCTTTCCCGCACCTTTGGTCCAAGTGTTGGTCTATCCTAGGGCTTCTCGGACTTCAGCAAACACCCTTGGGCCCCCTTTTGGGTTGAGCATATTGCACCTACAGACCCACACCTGCTGTCCTCCCCAAGGAGGATTGCTATTTTACATCAGTCCTCACTGGCATGCATGGTTGCTGCCATGGTCTTCCACTAGTCAGCATGGTTGTCACTAGCACAAGGGTTATCCTTGACTGGGTCAGAGTTGACGCCAGTCCCTGTTTGTGTTCTTACCCAACTATACCTGGTACTCATACTTTGTACTTGTACCAGCTGGATTATATGCATTACCTGCCCTAGCAATCTAGTCTCTCTTCCATGCATCTACTCGCGTAAGTCCTAGTCTAGCCACCGCTACTAGGAACCCTTGTCAGTTTAGCCGATCGCTACTGTTCTTGCTTTATCCATAAGACTTTGCACTACTTTGAGTGTGTGCTACTAGGTTGCTATGCTACCCGCATAACAAATGGTGATGAGCACCTAGAATAAGGGGGCAAGCGACAGTGATGAAAAATAATGATCCAAGGACTGAGATGAAAGGCGAATGAGGAAGTGAGAGCATGGGCAATGGCATTGTTGCCATCGGTGATGTGATTTTTTTGGTCGTTGGTATTGCATGCATGCACCTGACACAACTGACATAATGCAATTGCATATGAGGTCATATCAGGGTAAGATAAGATGCCTGTTGGGTGCTGAGTGTGTAAAAAGGGGGAAGGTGATGAGATGGTGAGTGCCTAGCCCATAGGACCAAGCTGGTTGTAGCATTGGGCGTGGCATGCAAAGTGCCCTGTGCATGTGCTGATAGATTGGTGGGCGATGATGAACATGCCATGGCCAAGTTCATGGCCATGAAGACACAGGGTGACGGAGAGGGCAACAGCGATGTAAATGGAGGCATGAGGCCTGATGACATGGGCTGGGTGGCAAAGGTGAGTGGTGTGAGGGTGAAGGCAGTGATGCGCTCATGCAGAAGAGCATGACGTGGCATGGTGGTGGTGGAGACAAGGCTATTGGGGTGTTAGTGTGCTAGACAGGTAATGGAGGAATTGCGACAGTGATGTCGCACTTCCATTTGAGAAGAATCACAATATGTTGCATCTGGCGTCTGGCAATTGGTGGAGGTGAGGATGGAGCATATGGTGAGGTCAGCATTGGCAGAGAGAGCGAGGGCAATATGTTACGATTTCTTTCCTTCTTCTTCTGCTTTGCACTCTGCTGGCATAACCTGGTGACTTGACTTGTTCTTTTCTTAGTTCTTGCTTCTTCAAGCCAATGGCTAGCATTACTTGCAAGGGTCTGCATATGTCTCATATTAGTGCCCAAGATAGTGTGTTCCATGTCTGTGTGAACTCTCATAGGTCCGCATAATGGGGTTGGTTGAAGGTTGAGGTTGCTGTGCAGAGTGGCAGTCTTTGCTATGGTACGTGTGCATTGGTAGGTCGTTGCACAGTAGGGGAAGGCAGCAGTTGAGTTTGCTGAGTGTGGCAGTCTGCTTCACCGTTGGTAGAGAGGTCTTGTACTTCTACATACACCTGTGATAGGTATGTGATACCGTTGGGTGCAGCAAGCTGCTTGCTGGAGGTTGTGAGGCTTACATGTGATCTGTGCTGTGAGTTGAGGTCATTGGGTCCACATGTCATGTGGTATGGTGCCATTAGATGTGGTGAGCTGCTTAAACTAGAGTTGTGAGGCTTATGCGTGTGAATAACCTGTTTTGGATGTGCCATTGTGTGTGGTGACCCAAAGCTGCTCAATGTTGAGTTGGAGGCTTATGCAGGGTGGTTGTTCCATAGGTCAGCTGCTTGCTGGGGTTGCAAGACTTATGTATGCTGTAAAGAGACCTGGTTGGCTGTTCTGTGTGCCTGTGAGTGATAAATTGCCAGGTCTGCATGTTTTGTAGTATGCTGCTGTTTTTAGTGTGACGTTGATAGTTGCACGTGGTGTCCATATTGACACCCAGGTTGGCATGTGTGACATGGGTGTCTAGTCTCCCAGTGTAGTCCATCTGTTACAACATGGATGAGGTGTCCAGTTGTTTTTGGCATAATGGTGGGGTTGCCTTGAGTACTATAGTGAGCCCACAGTGCAGGCTGTTATGATTTCTTTTTCTTTCTCCTTCCACCTTCCACTTTATACTCTGCTGGCATAACCTGGTAACTCGACCAGTTCTTTTCTTAGTCCTTGCTTCTTCAGAACTGATGGAATGTTCCAATACATTCTATGATCTTCTATTGTATTACTAATATGCTGACACATCCTTTACTGCAGATGACTCATTTTGACTTCTCCTAACTTATCTGCTTAGTCTTTTTTTTCTCTCTCTTCTATAATAAACCCTCACTCGCTTGTATATTTTCCTTAAGCTAAAACCTCCTCAAGTACCCTCTTGGAATACACTTGCTTGCCATGGAACCTTGACTCTCTAAGTCCTTGTTCTACTTCGAGTGGACGCTCCCTAGACACCCTTGATTCATGCTACTCTTGGCTGAATCCTTAACTCTTTTCTAAGAAAGGCCCCTAGTGAACCACAAACCCTTGACTTCAGAGGATGCTCCCCTAGGTCAACCCTGCCCCTTGTCCCAGAAGCCTTGCTGTTTGAGGCTGAGAGCATGCCCTACCTGGAACCAAGCTGTTACAGTCACACGAGAGGACGGCCCCATCCTTTCTTTTCCTCCTGTCCCCGACTCCCCGACCCTCATCCCCGACGTCTCCTTCCTCGACGATGACCCCATGGAGACCACAAGCTCCACCACGCTCGTCCCGCCACACCTGGCATGAAAGGCACCCAAGATACCCAGGAAGGACGCCTAGCAACCCTACGGCCTTCCGCACAGAACACCGCAACCGTAGCAGGCTGCGCCGGATTCTTCTCTTCGCTTCTCTTCTTGTACTTCTACTGACTCCGTTTCCATCGCTTCCACACGGAGTTCCAGACTAGCCGTTCCATTTCCCATGATCCGCTTCCTTTGATCCTT
>JBBPLT010000756.1:0-13591 GCA_038089955.1 Strobilomyces dryophilus | reverse complement strand
CCTCCAGCACGAAATGGAAGAGGCACTTGCCCAGCAGCCTCGGCATGTACTTGTTCAACTGCTGTGTACGACCTAAACGGGCAGCCTTGCCTCGCCGAGATTGGCTCGCCCTAAGCAAGGAACCTCCTGGACCAAGCGATGCTGGGGAGGAAGGCACTGTTGGGATCATTGGTGCTGCTGCGGAATCAGAGCGGTGTTGGGACAAGTGCTGTTACGTGTATGGTCGATTATAAAGTGCTGCTCTGCCCACTGACCTCCCTCACCTTTTTCTTTAGCTCGGGCCACGCAGCCAACCCCGAGTCTACTGTAAAAGAAGGGTACTCCAGCCTTGCGACTTCGTGGGCCGAGGTGTGTGGAGACTGAAGCCAAAATCAGACTGGTCACTCGGTTGGGCAAGTGAAAAGGGATCTACCGGGATCTCTCCTCCAGTGCTGAAACGTTGAGACCTGTCTTCACACTGGTCCCCCCTCTCGTGAGTGTCCCTGTCGCTCTCTGTCGAAAAATCATCGTCAACGTGGTCCTGCCGATTTCTCTTCTTTGGTCTTGGGTACGTCGCCTCCTCCTGCAAAGCAGCCCTCTTTTGTCGCTTAGAAACTCGCGTCGGCAGGTCGTTGGCTGATGGCAAAGTGTCAAATGGGTGGAGTTTCTCCAGAAGAGGACGAGATGACATCGCAGATTGTGGCGTATCAATGGATCCTGCTCCTTGGTGTTCCCACCGGCCTATGCTTGTTCACGAGCTGGGAAGGGAACCACACGAATTACCCTTAGCCCATGTGGAGGAGTCGAACGGATCCTCCGTAAAGGATGAAGATGGAAAGGCCAAATTGTCCGTGTCGTCCAGGTAATGGGATTGCCGACTGACCTGCGAGCCTTTATCAGAAGCAAGAGACGGTGCTGCATCCCCCAAGGTAACGAGCTTCTTAACATTTTTTTCCGTGACGCCGATTGTCGCCAGCTGGGCTAAGACTGCATCTGCAAGACTGGTTACCTGGAAGGCTCCATCCACGGTATCCAGGGATGGCGCTGCTCCCAATTGCTCGAGCTTCTTCATGTTTTCTGCTGTCAAACCGATGGCCATCAACTTGTTCAGGACTCTATCGGCGACCATGTCGGAAACCTGGGCAGCGAGTTCCCTTGTATCCAAGAGCTTCTCACACACAGCTGCCGTTCCCCTCGAACATACAGGCTGAGGGGCCGTTTGGAATTCCATACCCAGCAGGCGGGAAAACAGTCGCAACCAGGCGAACACTTGATTAACCATTCCCTTGCACCCTATGCTCTCACGACTCTCAGCAGGCAGCTCATCTAGATCAGACCTGTGGGTGAGGCCCTCTGAGCGGAGAAATCCAAGAAGTGGTTACTCTCAGCAACTCCTTCCATCGGTTATCGGGTTTGCTCACCTATGCATGGCGGATCGAAGAAAAGCTCAGGGCCCACACTAGATGCGTCGGGAGGACCTAGAAGCGGTCCGTCCGCCAACCCAGTTCCATTTCCTGAGACACAGACAAGGGTTAGTATTAGGCTTCGTGCTGATTTCAACACACATTGGTCCCACTTACCTACCACCTGTCTAAGCCCCGGACCCCCAGCGACGGACTCATCTACCCCCACCGTTGTAGTGCTACCATGGCGCGTGGAGACTGCCAGGATAATCGTCAGAGTTCGCTTTTCGCTAGCAGACACGTTGGGTTTTCTCACCGTCCTCTAGCGAGCGAAGAGGGACCTGCGGCCCGCCCTCGGATGTAACAGTGGATGCTGTGGATGGCGGAGCCTCCCCACAACCATCTCGCCCAGACGATTCAGCCCTCTTGCTCTCTGACAACAGGTGAATAGATGAACGTTGAGTGAATGCAAAAAAGAGGCGCCTTACCTATAAAAAAAGGCTGCCTGCGGCTGTTTTCTTGGGATGGACCCGTCGATGAAGGCGATAGCGCTGACGACTTGCTTCCGATTCCGTGCGCCACCTTGACATGTTTCATGAACTTTGGCCGGTCTGCATAAGAACGCCTGCATTGCTCCACCGGACAAAACAACTTGTCACCCTTTCTCTCGACACTGTACGTCTTGCCGTCCACAGTGATTGGAGGAATTTCGGCGTGGCGACTCCAGCGGTGATTGCTGCGAGCCGCGGAGTTCTTGAATGTTTGGTCGCAATCAGCACAAGAAAAAGACATGGGAGCAGGCAGGACACCGGGAGCATTCTCTCTTTTATGGTCGTCCAGTAGGGGATCTAGAAGGGCTGACTGATCCAACAAACGGAAACCAGAAGACGTAACTCGACCTTGCGGGGCAACGAAAGGACAAATAATAAAAAACAAAGACGGCACCCTTCTGCCTTGGTTCTGCACTTGGCCTCGCTTGGTCCAGTCGGGGTGCCGTAAACCTGCCTGGACCGACATCGTGGGCGTCCTAGCTCCGTATCCGGTGTCCTGTGCGTGAGAATCCCGCTGCCCGATGAGGCTGCCAAATGCCCTCTTCATATCGCTTGAGAAGAGGGATACACCTGAATCGACTATTTCGTCCGAGAACACCTGATCCAGCAGAGTGACTTGCACCGCTCAGGCACGCGTGTTGAACCGGTGTTACTTTTGCCTGTAGCAGACTTGGTGGGGAAGGCGATACGGGATTGGGGTCCGGTGGAAGCGGCGGGCAGGCCCTGGTACGACTACGAAAACGCGCGAGGTAGGCATCGGATGCGAAATCCGAAAGAGAGCCTACTGAGGGCACGAAGTCCCCAGCAGGGTTTGGACTGGCACGAAGCCTGATCTGTCTGAGTAGCGAGATTGAGGCTTGACAAGATTGCGCAACACAAAGACTTCAACCGGAGAGGGCGTCACGTAGCTTGCCGGGCTAGCCCAACAATCTCCAGTGCGGCGAGGCACATCCTCAAAGGGGTACCCTTTTCCGGTAAAGATGGGACGACCACACCCACTCGCCTGACAAGAGGGATAGTGAGAGGGAGCCATGGGTGATCATGGTGCGCAGACGTGGTGGGGGAGCAACATCGCATGATTGTCCACACACTCTTCCTCTACCCGAAGCCAGGCTATATTCGATGTGTTCTTCTCCACTAGGTTCTTCGGAAGGGCGAACCATAAACCCACGGCACACGTCGTGCGTGCGGAGGTGGCTGATGAGATGGAGCAACAGCAGGGCAGCAGCCTGACTGTTCGACAGGTCAGAATGAAAACGACCACACAGCCATGCGTCGTCACTTACACTACGCCAGAGGACGGCCACAAGACGCTGGCGGCGTTGTTGTCGGTATCAGGACTGACAGAACATGGAAGATGCGAGAAGTCGTACTTTGTGACGTTGAGCTCCGTAGTCCGTGTCGAGTGGCCACAGCGGATCCATTGTAGACGTTGCTACTGTCGAGATCCCAAGTATTACGCAAGAAAGAGACAAAGTAGATTTGGTGCGGAGGAAGGTGAAACCACGAGATTGAAACGCCGAGAGACGACTACGAAATCGCGCAAGGTAGACATCGGATTCGAAATCCGAAAGAGAGCCCACTGAGGACGCGAAGTCCCCAGCAAGATTTGGACTGGCACGAAGCCAGTCTAGTTCCAGTAACAAGATTGCGTGCTTGCAGAGGCATTCTAGGATTTGGAACGCGGGGTGTGCTTGTCTCGAGGCGGATTCTGGGACAGTTTGTGGCCCCTTGCGAATAGTGGAGGAGCTTGTCTCAGAGAGCGAGGAGGATATGGCGGAGACATTCGTGCTGAGGTCTGCGAAGGAGGGTGGGAAAAGTTGACGACGCCGGGCACGTGGTGACGACGCGTCGGTCTCTGAATATGGGGCAGATTTGTCATTCCAAGGGGCCGATTGGTCGGTCCCGACTTCGGCCAACAGCCCCTTGGAATGACGAATCTGCCCGGGTACGGAGTCACGTCATACCGCTTCTCCATCTCCTGGTAGCGCGGTATACCGTGGTGGTCGCAACGATCATAACCCAAGGGGCATCCAATGGTACTCAAACCTGATCTATGCGGAGGACGGAATCGGCCCGTTTGTGGTATGTTCTTCGACTACTTCTGTGGGTCACTTGTTACCGACCTTTCAAATTAGACGCTGTATCACTCGCTGCACAACAGATATTGTGGATGGTTAATGAAGGGTGAAATCGTCCAGGGCTAAATGTGCTAAGGTACGTGGCTTTATCTCCTCCCTGACGTTCTCTCTACTGACACCGAGCTTTAAGGTCTGCTTCGAAGCTTTCGGCGACACAACCAAACACTGGTGCATTCCCCGCGGAGATTCGGCGTCATGTTTATCCGTCGAAACCGTGTACCGTCTGGGTTGACTATAAATGAACCGTGGCAGATCTCCAAACAGATCCCTAGAGGGCGATTCTACTACGAAGTCGTGGATGTAGGCATTGTAATTCATAGACCATGATGGTGCCTGACGACCGCACGTCCCTTTCAGTGTCGGTCACAATGTTATTTTGTCCCATGCCAGCGCCACGGAGGCGTACCGCAATGAATTCAAGCCAATTCAGAGAGGTGAAATCGGGATCACTCTGGATGGTGACTGTGCTATTCCGTAAGATGACAGGCCCGAAAGTGCGTATCTGTCAGTTCTTTCTCTTCTGCCGATAAACTCATGTATTTTGCTCTCAAGACGTATGTATGACATCTCTTGACGTTACCGTTGGTAGGACAGCCTACGCTACATCGTGGTTCTACCAAGCTTATAGAGTATGCAGACTGGTTCGCTGTATGTCACTAGCTTCACCTACGAGAGACTCAGATTTTCTAAAACCCCATTTATCTCGGCCATTATCCCGCGTATTTGAAACAGATACTAGGGAATCGCCCCCCGGATTTTACGGCCGAGGAGTTGGCGCTTGTTAATCTTCAAATTTCTATGGCACAAATTCATACACGACCAAGTCGTGCTGTGAGCCTTGCTCAACATCGAGCGCTTTGACACGTAGGTTTTATGTATCCTTAAGGCGCAGGCGGCACCGAACTACTAGGCACGCAAGGTGACTTTTTGAATCCGACCCTGCTTATATGATCCGAAATTCTCTTGAGCAGGTGGTTGGCGATGACGCACTCGCTCACTTACCTTCGGAGTACCTGCAAGAATCATGTCATGCTCGTCGTTCTTGATTCACTTGTCCTTGTTAGTAGTCTTGATGGATGCCATATGCTACATAGCGTTGTGTAGCACACATAGTCGCTCTAGCACCATCGTCTTCCCCCTGGCACATATTTCCGAGCTGTCGGCGCCTTTGGTACTATAGTGTTGCGTGCGCGTCGGGTATTTAGATGGTTGTTGTCTCCCATGGATGATCGATGCGCTTCCCCCCAGGGTTTCCTTTGTTCTGTAGTGGGTTGACTTCTGGCCCTGCTTTCGCTGAAATGCCGTGTGAGAGACTCATATCAAGCATGACCGAGGGAATGACGACTCGTATGAGGGTCGACGTCACTATCTCTTCGACGGTCGATCCGCATTCCACGCGTGTCCGCCTGACGAAGAAAAGAAATCCTGGTCAGCTACTTCCGTACCTCTCGGCACACTCGCCAGTTACGGCGGGCGTAGAGTCAAACACGCCCGAAATAATACCACCGAGACGCGAACGGTCAACACCCAGGCGCGCTTCTTCGAGGCCAGAGACTCACTCCATCAAAGCCGGCCGATGTCCACTAAATCGCGTCAACTCGTCCGATTCCATCGGCACCGACTTGATCGTCCTGTTGCCCTGCGATCGCTTGCCGTCCCTTTGTTCCACCGAAGCGAGAGACACTGGAGTTTGCGCGAAACAGATAGACATGGTATCCCTGTTACACCTGTCAGCAGAGTCGTTAACCTCAAGCATGAAGCAGTGGATCTTCCCGGGCCTGTCAATACACGTCGCCTAGCGAACCTCGCAGATTGGCATGATCACCTCGCTCGCAGGTCCCTCGCCCTTCTTGACCTGGTAATGAATCCCGACGTCGAGCTCCCTCGCTTTCCCCTCGTTCCCCTGACACCGGAACGTCCCGTCAACGACCGTACCTGCGTCCTCCTCGGCGACGATCGAATCTCGAAGGAGAAAGGCCGTCTGCGCCCAATGCATCACCTGAGTCGTCGGTCCGGTGCTGAAACTGACGACGCGCGCGCGTCTTCACAGGATTCGAGCGCCGCGGGGCCGCTCACGCTCAGAACGTTCGGGAGGAGGTTTTCCCCCAACGGGTCACACCTCGGCCAGGGCGACGTCGCCCGGTTTGATCTTGGTGCATTTCACCGAGGTCAAGGTGAGTGTGAAGGCCGGGACACAGTCGAGTTGGCGGTGCGAGGGCGTCGGCCGAGGGGGAGAGGATTTACTCTGGGAGGTATGGGTCGCTGACGGCCGATTCTGGGTCGACGACGTCGAGGATGGCGTTCCCGTAGACGTTGCATGCCATTTCAGACAGATCGAATCCTGGTGGTGGTTCAGACGCGAGATGGAAAATGGATCTGGATGGGCGTACCATAGACGTCGACCCTGTCTTTCATGATCTCAGCGCCATCACAGAGCGCCAACATCATCCTGGATTGACTGGGCGCCATGATGCCGTTTGGACGGAGGAACCGGTCCCGGGCACACACGACGGAATCGAGCATTGATTCATAGAGCAGGGCATAGCCCATCCACTCTGAGATAATGATGTTAACATGGTCAACCCCGGCAGGTCGATGTCTTCCACTGTGCCGTGGAAGTGGTAAAGACGACGCGATCGCGACGTGTGGAATGAGACGTACGTGACGACGTGGTGGAGTCCGTTTTCACGCACGATCTTTTTGGCCTTGTCGGTGATGCCGCTCATGTCGATGAGCTTGGCGCTGGATTTGGCTTGAACAAGGAGAGCAGGCCGGTGCCGTATGCGGTGTCGAGCACGATGGCGTCGCGGAACAAGATGGGGTTCGTGAGGGTGAAGGAGGCGTACGAGGACATCCGGACATTGTCCTGTATCATCACGGTGTGAATGTCTGCACACAAAATGAGCGTCAGCCGTTGGCGTTCTGACGATGCGCGTACCGTTGTACTTGCAGCTCTGAAAGTAGTGGGTGTCGTCGTCCCGAGGGGCCCCGGTGGTCGATAGACCGGGATCATTGGCGATCTCGGCGATGCTGGACAGGTGCGGGTTCTGGGTGACGAATCGCTGGTAGTCAGAGAGGTCTTTTTTGGCACGAGAGAGCTTCTTTTCGAGAAGTTGGATGTGTCTGAGGGCGCTGGGGAGGTCCGAGGGTGGGTCAGCTGAGCTATCATTGTTGTCAGACCAGTTGTTGTCGAAACCGAGTTCTGGAAGGAGAACGTTTGGAGAAGGACAAGGGCGGATGAGGAGGTGACCGCGGAGCAGAGGATCGTCTTGGATGACGGGAATGAGGTAGTCGCTGGAAGCGAAGAAGGATTCGGTCCCAATCAGACCCTTGACATTGGCAGCAGTCGATTTCGGCGGGAGCGATGGGGCTCCTCGCTCATGACTCATGAGCCAGAGGAAATCAGAGGGGTCCTGGACAGGACCTGGATTGTCGCTGTCGTCGACGGAAGGCGACGCGACGAGGGTGCGTCGCGGGGAGTGTTTTCCCTGCGGAAGGGACTCTGCGCCACCGAAGTAGCTCGAGGTGGGACGTCGCAGGACTCGAGAAAGGGACGGACATACCTGTCAATGTCATGGCGCTGAACCGACCAACCGCGGCATAGCTGGCTTTGAGGGAACCATAGCAGGTTGGTTTATTTGCCCTCAGTCACCTCGCAGGCGGTGCGAAACGGTAATACCAATCATTTTGCGCTTAACCGGAGCCCGCACAGTCGGCAAAAGGGACCTGGGGGGTGACGCGAGCTCGTCAGATTTTCGCTGGGAGGTGGGAGTAGCCCTGCCGGTGGGACAACCAAGCATCTGTTACAAGATCCGAGCTTGACGTGAAGCAGCCCGGGTGTAGGATGCACTAATACATCGAATTCTTGGGCAGCGGCCTACCTTGGTCGACGGGCCCCACGAACTACCCCTGCATTCATGGAACACGTACAACCAGTACCTCGCACAAGAAAACTAATCGAGGAATTGGCTATCCCGCAACTCGGCTCTGCGCCTCCTGGGTCACAGCGAGCCGATGGCGTCTTGTCGTTGTTCCGACAACTCAAAGAGTGCTTATTGCAGACAGTATGTGACTGTGCGGTAGATACTCTCCGAGATACTTAATCTTGGAGCGAGACATTCACCAAATCTTCGATGTCCATTGCGAGTACGGTCCAGGTGTCTACTCTATGGACCTTCGTAGCCCATCCAAAACTCCCTGGATTTCTTGACAGTTTGACTCCCCTGAAAGAGGAAATGTTTCCTTTGACCTGTAGCACTTAGTAGGTAGAAATCGATTTTGCTGAGGATTGCCATGGCTCACCCATCCTTCTGCGCCTCCAACCCAAGACTTGAACGCGTTTGTTTCTTCAGAATATTATCAATTCGAGAAATTTTGCAGAGCAGATGCTCTGAAATTATTGGGGAGAAAGAAATATCTTCTGAGTCGGAATGACTGAGATGGGTTTTGAGATGGTGATGAAAGCAAGCAAATGCTGCTTCGGTGAATAGACCACTCCGCCCATCAACGCTGAATCCCAAGCCCACCAATGCTTGGAAGGAGCCAAAACTATGGTTCTTGGCGATGAAAGATCCTAGAGACTGTACAGAGGGTAGCTGACAGATCCCGAGGGAAACTAGGTTGTGAGCGAATTGAAAGGCGGTGAGGGAAGGTTTTTCAACCGATCCGAAGCCCAGGAACTGCTGTTGTCCAATCCATTTCAAGGCACTCTCCCAGGTGGGCTTTCGACCAGAATCCACGGTCGCCGGATCACTGTCAGAGAGTGCCAGACCCAGAAATTTTTGCCAGCTCTCTTGAATTTGTGGGGTGAAGAATGGTCTGAACTTTTCAGCGGGAGTTGGGCAGTCCTTCACAAAAAGGGAGTTCGAGTGACGGAGAGCGAACTGATTGCACGATTGACCCCAGACTTGAATATCAAAACAACGTTCTTTTTCTTGGAGTGCCCGATCATACAAAGAAACGCTGGCATCAAGCGAAGAAAACCTCATGTTTTTCTGACGGATAAAGTCGGCAGTGAGATAACTCTGACCAGTCGACATGAAAACTAGGATACTAGATATCCCCTGCGACGAGGTAGCAAAAGATGGAGAAATCTTGCTCTCGAAGAGTTTGGAGTACTCGTTGGACATTCGTAGGGGGTTGAAGAGATCGGGGTTGCGGGTTTCCTGAACCGTCTTTCGGCCCAATGCAGGTCACAGTCCGTCAAGAATGCGGCGGATCAGATCATTTCCAGCTGGCTGGCCCCCTTTCTTGCGAAGAGCTTCCCGTAATATCAAACCAGCGGAGTTGTACTGCACAGATCGAGGAGGAGGAATCAGAGTATCACAGTTTAAGGGCCCGTCCTGACAGACTTTTCGACCGTGATGGCTGCTCGAAGACGCTTGAATGGGATTTCTTCTACGTTTCTGCGAGGGCTGATGAACTGGGCCTGGGGAATCTGTGGAAGAAAAGGATGTCAAGATTGCATAGACAACATCCCCTAAGGCCCCGGCCAAAGATATAGCCTTCTGCTGTACAAACTTTTGAAGCCAGACATCGAGAGGAGCAAAAGCTTTGATTCGATCTTCACATATGTTTGCCGCAAAAGTAAGTCCATCCGAAACGTGGAACAACCGATGTGGCGACGCCAAGATACTCTTCCAATCTCCAGCAGAGAATATTCCATCTTCCTGGTGGAAGTGCTTGAGAATGGTGAACAAGAAACCGGCACGAGAAAGAAATCGGGCACGGAGATGTTTTAAGTCAAAGGCCCGAATGCTGAAACTGTTAAAGTACTTGTCTGCTGCCAAAATCTTTCCTTCAATCAGGGCGTTGAAAATGACATCAATAAAACACTGCTTCATCAACTTCTTCTTTCGCTCTCGTGTAGGCTGAATATGAGAAAGATTGATGTCTGGAAGGGTGATATTCTTGCTAACAGGTAAGATTGTTCCGTCAAAAGGATGCGTCCCTGTAGGAAGCCTCTGGACCGACTCTATCTCTGGATCCGACAGGAAGTAGCTATCTTGAGGTTTCCCAGATCGGGTGCGCGTAGAGAGACGATCCTTCTTCTCCTCTAATTTTCCCAAGTACTGATGAATGCGAGCAATGAGGGGATGGAATGACGAGGTCTTGGCCTTTGAGTTTTCCTCTCCCTCCATTAGAAAGGACTGACAGAGGCGATCTGCGAGGATAGGGCCTGTTTCAAAATACCAGTTGTAGATCTCCACGAAAAGGCGACAAGTCTGCCAGAGGAAAACTGCCTGGATAGTGTTACACTGGTTCTGAGCAGCGATTACTTTTGAGATGCTTTCTGCGGCAAGAACTGTTTGTTGTATAGAAAGAGAAATCTGAGTATCTCGAATATTCAATGGATCCAAAGGTAAGAGATTGGCATCCTGAGTGCAGATATCTGCTAGCGAAGAAAGTGCAGCCGACACAGAGGTCTGAAGTGGAAGTGTGTCCGACTTTGACTCCGTCAACTGTGCTGCTTCCCTTGACAGCGTTTTTTCTGAGAGAATCTGGCAAAGGATCTTCAATTCCTTGGAGTCTTCGGCAATTGGAACCATCTCTGAAAGATCCTCAGAACAATCTCCAGCAAGTCGCGCCTCGAACTGGTTTAGAAGCCTTGAACAATCCCTAAAGACGGATGAAATGCGATTGGTTTATTTACACAAACTTTAAACGCTTACCCAAGATCCCCTGCAGCGAGAAAGAGATCTTCCTCTGGACCAAACCCTTTCCACTGAACTCGATAATAGTTGCAATTCTCCTTTAAGAATATTTTAGAGGTGAATAGAAGACCCAAGATATGATATTGATGTCTTACCTCCGAACAGTAAATAGACCCGGTAATCTCTTCCACTTCGAAAGTTGAATCCTTTAACAAGGAAGCTGATTCCTCGTTGTCTGAGTCCTCGCTGCTTTCATCTTCTTCGCCTGTGGCTGGATGATTCCGATACCGCACACGCTTTGCTGGTCTTCCTTTTCCCCCATCAACCAAGCCTCGGGTAGAAGCCCTTCTCTTTCCTAAGGAGTTCGTTCCTAGACCGTGTTTCGTTTTTTCCTTTAAGGAAGCGACACAAGTATTGCTTCCTCCAGTGGCGCAAAGAACTTGTTTTGTATTCCGAGCTGGAGCAGCAGGAGGATGTCGGATTGAGGGAAAAGTGTGAGAAGCCGCACTAGCGGGCCCCTTCACACCGCCTTCCAAGGAATTGGACTTGGACGAGTCCTGAACTTTAGCATCCTTGTTTGACAGAATGAGAGTATAGTCTTTAATGACGTTGCGGAAGTACTGGTAATGACCCTTAAGATGTCGAGCAGTGGTTTGCTCCTTCACGGGATGAGGAGGGATAGGAAAGGGACTGCCAGCACTGAGAGAGAGTCCGCCGAAACTGGAATTCAGTCCTGCCTGACGAGACTGGTTCCACGCGAGCATTGCAATCTCTCGGGTCAGCCGTTCTTGATGACTATCACCCAATATTGTCTCTCCATCCTCCGCGAAGTTTAATGCCTGCACACTTGAATCAGCCTGAGGACCAACGATTGGATCACAGGCATTTCCAAAGAAAGTATCCCGGGCATGAAATACCGAAGAGCGAGTGTGTCGACAAAGAGCAGCCTTCTGAATGTAACAAACAAAGACTGCTCGATTTTCGGATCCAGATACATCCCAAGGAAGTTGTTGTTGTGTCATCTTTGCCCAGTTTTCAAATGTGCCAGCAGAAGGATTGATCCAAGGAGCTCTGCCAGAATGAATATCGTTTCCCTTCATCACAATGAATGCGACAAGACAATCTAATTCTCGAACATATAACCCCGGACGTCCAAGACAAAAGGCTGCGGGATCGCTTCCTGCATAAATCGCCGTAATAAGAATTACAAAACGCTGGAAGACGATTCACTCACCGGGTGGGATTCGCAACAACCTGACAATAAGTGAATGAGTCAAAGGATCGTCACCTTGATCCACGTGCCAAGACCCCTGTTGCGGCCCAATGTCCTGTTGGAGCTGTCCACCCGAACTACTGGAGGATACGTTGAGTTGGCAGCCTGTCGGACCCGACCCTCCCCCTCCAAAGGTGAAAACATTGTTCTCTGCCATCGCATAGGACAGGATTTCCCACTCTTCTCGAGATATGCTGAGGGGCATGAGGAGATTGTACAATGTGTGAAGGATCTCAAGTATCCGGCGAATCTGCAAACGAGCTGAAAGTGTATCGGATTGAACGGCTGGTGCAAAGGTGCCTTGACCTTGACCTTTGATAAGAGTGCTGGCAAGATTGTAGGATCCGTCATAAGATGAATCGGTTGTTGGTCTGGCGGAGCGGTCGTTCCGCTTGAAGGAGGGAAGCTTGTAAATTGCCTCGAAACCTTGATCTTTGGATCCCCAAGTGAGAATCTGAAGTTCTTCTACTAGCTGCTGAATCAACTGAGATTCCGGATAGCTTTCGAGAGACTGAAGGGTGTGAGTGCAGCCCACTGTGACGGCTTTTTTGGCCTCCCCTCCGACCAAAAATACGAATGGAACCCCCGGTATCATTTGTATCATCCCCAGAATTTGAAGACTATCTTCACCATTGCTGGAGATCTCTTCCGGGTTCACAGACATGTTGGGGGGGGATGCGATGTTAGCAAGTCTATGAGATAATCGGGAGGCATCAGCAGGATTGTAGAGTGTAGAATACTGGTAACGACGACGAAAGCAATCATCAGGAACCTCATTGAGCATGTATTCTGGAGCCAAGGGATAACAGAATCCGTCTGGTGGACCTTGTGACACGGGGGGGATGAGATGAGGTGGCAAATGTCCCGGGGATTCTGCTTTGAAGAGGCTCTGAGTGGGCCATTTCAACCAGTCATTCAGATTATCAGAAGTGGGGATAGCGATGGTGACCTCCTTCACAGGAATGCCGTATGTCGCGGGGAGATGCGAGTTAATGGAGGGGTCCAGCACGCCTCGGATGTTCCAGGTTTCAGAATAGAGAGAAACTGGACGTTAAGCAAATGCACCTGTGCACAGATCCAGGAAACTAGGGCGACAATTATCTCTTGCTTCATCAATGGGCTCGTTCATCTCGATTGGAGGTGTGTGAACAGAATAGGGGAACCGGCGCCTCTGCAGATCTGAGTCATCTCTGTTGAACGGTCGCCTATCAAACTGCATACTAGCTACCATCATTGTACGTCGCATCTTCTGGCGTTACTGCTCCTCTCCGCGAACGCTTACTCTCACATTCCACATTCTGATCTTACTACTGACTGACTGACGTCTACTATTGTCCGAGTCGGACATCTTCCTTAGCTCAATATCCTCACTCGTCCAACAAACCATGTACTGCGGGGAGTTTCAATTCACCACGCCGCATGTTCCCTCATCAGCAAAACCCCAATTTAGGTACAAGGTTCTCATTAGGTACAAGGTTCTCAGGAACTCGCCCAAATTACAGACTACTTTACAGCATGTCACAGTGACTTACAGCACCACACCCTGGCAGCGTGACAGGTACTTAGCCTCCACAACGGTGTTCAGCATCCA
>JBBPLT010000755.1:0-13617 GCA_038089955.1 Strobilomyces dryophilus | reverse complement strand
TGCGTTTCTCAGACTCGATGGCTGACGACAGAATGGTTGCTGCCAAATACGAATTGCAGCAACCATTTTGTCGTCGATTTTGAAGGCACACGGCGCCGCCTCGCGAACAAGAACGTGGTCCCGGAGTTGACTCCGAACCCTGGCTGGTTTTATAGCGCAATGGATACGGTCACGTGAGCTTCTGTTTAATTCTAGCGACGCGCCAGCGGCCAGCGCGAACAAGTGCAACGACGTAACTCAAAAGATGACGGTGACGCGTTGTGAGATAACGATCTTGTCATGGACCATCCGAGTCGAGAAGGAAATGTTTCGAGTAACATTTCGCTGCCAGTGTCAGATTCTTCAAGTTCCCGTGAAACATACTCAGCGCACGAATAGCACCGAGATGTCTCATACACGACAGTTCTCCCCTCGCGAGGATCAGAAACCGCCTCCGCTCTTCCAATTGGTAACACGCCACCTTTCACATTGTCGTCTGCAACTGCACCGCCCCGATAAACTCCAGGGTGTCGCCGAAATGGTTGCCACAGGGCTCTTGGAGCACCGTTCAGCCCGAAATCGTTACGAAATCGGTCCCACACTATTGGCTATATTGCTACAGATCCGCAAGTGTGTCATTCGTGCACGCAGTACAAGAAATCCTCGAATGGCACGATTCGGATTTATGCGGACTGCTAACTACATCTACACTTACGGGACAGAAAATCATCGCGCGCCGGTTTGGTGTTCCGGTCATGCGAGGCCGGAAGAAATTGGGGCATCGTCATGCTGCAGTTGATTCTATCGTTCATGCTTTTCGAGAAGCATATCAACATTTGCCGCGTCTGCTCGTTTCATCTTGGACAGGTCCGTGCCTTCCGATAACGATCTCTCTGGGAACTCCGCTCTGAAGTCCAAAGTCGGCCTTTGACTGCTGCGTACAGTGCGCTCTACCCATCCGTCTCAAGCCATTTGATTTTTGAGATCAGTATGCAGCGTCATGCGGTGTACGACTTCCTTCTCCCTTCCTGTTCGAATGTTAATTTACTCTTTTCAGCTGCCCTCCGATGCGCCAAATGAGTTCAGTATGTTCGGTGACACTGTCAAGTGGACGAGAGAAGCCACTCGAATGCTCGTTACGACGCACGATTCGGAGCACGAGGTACATCAAATCGAGTTTTATTTACTTGCTTGAGGATGTCCTTCTGACCCGATATGAGACATTACTCTTTCTAGTCCTGCTTGCCACGCGGAATGCTTCTCCCAGCCCTTCCTCTCCTATCGTCATCAAACGGAGCGATCTTGTAGGACTAACGACAACGAAACGCACGGTTGTAATGCTAGATGACGAGGGCAGGTCTTAACTTACGAGTCGAACTCTTCGGCGTGACGCTGGGATAACGAGGGTCCGTTGCTATCGACGCCAACAAAACTCCCTAGGGGACTGTTAAAAACGGTTAATCCTTCGAGTTTTTTTTACATGTCCCATTGGCGTCAAGGGCGACGTTCCCCGCTATCTATGAGAAACTCGAAGGTGTGGCCCACTCCCCACCGAACTCGAACCTGTCGCGTTCATGGGCAAGTTCGGATGCGGCCATATAGGAACCGATGTTGTGACTTGTCATGTTTACTCGAGGAGTTGCTGAAACGCCGCTGGGTTGACCGCGTGGTGTGCATTCAGTTAATTTCCTTCGTTCCCTCGATCTCTCTTCGCATGTCAGTCATACTGAGCGGCATACTGTGCGCGACCAGCACGACTGACTTTGAGCCGATGCTAGGTCCGTGTACGGCGACGCATACCATGGTACAGACCGATCTTCTATCAATTGACCCCGTAAAACGGAGACCTGAATGACGCCCTATGCCAATCGCTCGCAGCGTGCGCGCCAGCACCGCGACTCGTGAGTCGGCATCCGAGATACGTTGGCAATGTCCGGGCGTACGAGTACCACGACAGCGACAGCGAATGGAAGATGTCAATCAACTGGAGTGTCGTGTGCGATGTCCATGCCGATCCTACGGACACTCGGGAACGGAGCAGGGGGGGAAGCGGATACCAACAGCGCAGGGAGGGGAACGAGGAGAAGGTGGGCGAGTGACGAGGGTATGATCCAGGTCAGGTTCTATCCATGTAGAACCCGGTGGTCGGAGTTCCGTGTGGGTCAGAGACTCAGAGTGCCGTATTGTACGTACGCACCATCGCCGCCCGACTTGGGTCGAACATCATTGAAGCGCCGCATCTCGTAAAGCCCTCGCTTGTGATGGAACGACTTCTGCTGCGGAGTCCCCGCAGGTTTTTACGAGGCATCAACGGCATTGATTCACGTACAGATTGCGGGGATAGGTGTGCCAAGAGTTTACCGACCTGACTCCGCTGCGACTATGGTCGCACCCGGGCCGTGTCGCAGTCGGTCAGTTGAGTCGAGCTGTCGAAGAGAACATCCGAGGGTACCGACACCGCCTCCATAACTGTCGCTCGACGATCATCCTTCTTCGGTATAGAGACCCGTATACAACCCCCGGGCCTGCAGGCCTCTACTAGGGCTATGCGCGTGGCTGTTTTTACTTTTACGTTCCCCCCACACCCCACACGCGTGTTCCGGACGCATGGTCCGTTTCGACCCGGGGACGTCCCTCAAACGCCTACGGTCCACCGTGCCGAGTACGTATTTGATTCAAATGTCTTGTTGCAACCGTGACGGCCACGGCCCACGGGAGTCCTATTTCGTTATCGTCGCTTAGCCCAACCCAGAGGCCGACGAAGCCCACCGCCCTTCCAGTGGGATATGAAACGGAACTGATGGTCTGCGCCGACTCGGTAACTGAGGGGCCGCTCCTGGACTGGTCACCCTTTCCTCCATGACACATCTATCATTAATCATGGCGAACAACGATCAACCATATCCACTTTGTCAGCATTCCTAAGGTTTGCGCTGTATTCATTCGGTGAGCGACCCGGCCTCGGTCCATGCTGTGCAGTCTAGACTCTGACAAAGTTCATCTCGAGGTCCTCGGAGATATAAAAGCCAACGTTGGATCAAACGTTGGGGGGGCATCGAATCAAATCAAATCAAATCAAATCAACATTCTACGAAGCACGTGCATACGACACGGCTTGATTCTGGAGAGGGGGTTATCTGTCGATCGAGGCGCAATCTGAATCGAAATCGAAATCATGTCTTGGTGCGCAGGAGTTAGACCCTCGTTTCATAATCTCTCAATGTGAGCGCCCCCCATCCTGTCTTCGTTCCGGGTCTAGACACAGGCATCTCGGGATGGTTGCGGGACATGAGGCGGCATCGGTCGAGGGCAAACCCGAGTCCCGGTCCCGGTTCGGTGTCAAGGTTGAGAGCCACGTCAACCACTCCCCTTGTGAAGTTGGGCACGACCCATCCTCTCGCGTTGCCCAGCGTTCGCACATGGACAGACGTTGAGCTGTATCTCAAAACGACGACTTCAGACGTCTCCGATCAATGCGAGGACAGCGGGAACGCACAAGAACGTCGTGCGCCTTTCGTACCCGGATGGCCCGCCCCCAGAACGCGAGGACGCTCTCCTGCGTGTTTCCTGCTGAGTCGGCGGGTTTGACCTGGCTCTGGTCGGCGGCGTTCCATCACTCGCGTGCGTCCTCTCGGTACGCACGTATCCACAGCGTTCCGTTCATGAACTAAGCGTTGACGGTGGCGTTCCACTATGTTTAGTGTTGGTGTCAGACATGGTGTGCCTCCACACGCAAATGGGGATGGATACGGATGAAAAGCGAGAAAAGGGAGGGGGAACTCAAAGCAAGAACGGATAATACTCAAGAGGCGAGGCATGGGAAAGTGACTTCGGTGAAATGGTGATGAAGTGAAACCAGCAAGACACCCATCAGACAAGCGAATTTCCAGGGGGCAACGAGAGACGTTGCTCGAACCCTACTCTCGCCACCATGAAACTTGTAATTGGGGTGGGACGGACCAAGGAACGGTGGATGGGGGACATAGAACACGACGATGGAACACTGGCCTACATGGGGATATGAGCATGGTCGCGGGCTTTCTGCTGAAAGTTGTCCAACGTCTTCTACTTCCTTGTTCTTTTTGCCTCTGGATCCAATTCGTCAGACGGGGGTAAAGAGAACCAGACGAGGCACACGGTCTCGATGGAACGAACGGGCGGACTCAGAGGAGCGCACAAAGTCGAACAAAATGGAAGGAAGAAAAGGCACTCACAATTCCCAAAGCTCTTCGACGCCACATCCTCATAGTACGCCTCTATCTACCCACGCCCGGGCCCTCGGAAAGTTCTTCACTCCGAGTTCTGTCCCAGTCTAGGTCACCTAGCGAACAGCCAGAGATCGCCTGCCACGCTGATGAATCATTCCCGAAACGAGTGACGGACCGAGCGTGGTCGTAGTTTTCAATGAAGACCCTGTAGTAGGTGTTTGGGAAGTGTGGAACAGGGACGATTTCCACGATGACACTGAGCATCCACAACGCGCACGATGACGCATCATACACGACGCAGGAACCAGGAACACGTAACACGACACAAACGAGCGTCCAGCTTCACGTACGCTGGTCGCTTCTCCTCCAAGGCTCTGCGAATTTGATTCACAGGCCCAGCGAGCTCCATCCCGCTGATATGGGGAGCGCAACAATCTCATTCACAACGTTCGCCTTGCAGACGCCTTACGTTGTCGAAGCCCATCGTTCGCCGATAGCAAATACCAACGGCGAACAGCAGGCAACACAGTGAACGGTGAGCAAGACACCGAACGTGTTACGTGGCAACGGACTCATTCGCCAGTGCTGCCTTGCAGAAGACGCCTCGTTCGTCGAAGCCCTCCTTCCAAGAGGGGTCAACTACATAGGAACGTTCCACAGGGAACAGTGACCCAGGGGACCCTCTCATGTGTCTCCGATCGAGGGAAAACACAGAGTGCAGCCAACGTTCGCCGTCAGCACCCCCCGAGCCTTCCCGAGCATCCAGAGTAGGGTATAGGTTTCGGACGTCGCTCTCCGAAGTAGAGCCAACAAGAGCAAATCACTCACGCGTTCCCATAGCTTTCGTCTCCCTTGTATGTCTGTCACCGCTCAACGACTGCCTTGAGCTCCGCCAACCGCCGCGCCTTCTTCGCAAGGGGCAAGTCCGTCGGCGAATTCAAGTCCGTCAGCTCAAAATTGAGGATCATGTTTGGTTCCTTGTTTCGTGAGATGACGCAGCGAGCACAGAGGCGTCGTGCGCAAAGGTCGTCTCACCAACTGTGATCAGGTCGTCTGCGGAGACCGCAGTGGGTGGAGCGAGAGGGCGCAACGCCATACATATGTAGAGGACACAGCCTCATGTGACTCATCGTGATCAGGCGATTAGATTGAGATACGAAACACGTACGTGATAATATTCTCTCCGCATCTCTTGAATGCATTCATGCACGTGGGGACTGGCAAGGTCGTGTGCTGAATACGAGATTCGCCTCGGAAAAAGGGAAGGGGGCGAATGTCGCGCACAGGTCACCAACCTGCAAGCATGTATTTCGCAAAGGGAAAGTGAATGCACGCCACATCGTGTCAGCTGGCCATGGACGTCTGGAAGACCGGGCGTGGAGATGAGGTTTGTCGCATCCATCTAGATAGTAAGGGTATCGCTCGGTTGAGTCGGCTCATACCCGGGATACCACCATCGACACAGAGAGCGCTTATCCCGAATCAATCGCATCCTAGATGGCATCACGGACATAGAAGTGGAGATCGTATTCATCTGTCGCGGGATCAAATTCCCACGTCAAACTTGCATGTATGTTGCGCGGGACCTGAAGAGGGTCCGTGGAAGATTTAGAAGAGAAGGTCAACTGCTTGGCGCAGGTAGTCATGTAAGCCCCACCTGGAAAAACTGATTTCCAGTTGTTGGGCGGGAGAAATTGACCATCAGTTGTCCGTCGACGTATCTGGATGGACGCAATGTACCGATCATGCTTTTGGTGGTCCTTGGAGGCCTTGGACTGTCGGAACCATTCGTGCTGGATAAAGCCCGAAGAGACCATCCATCAGAATCCACGAACTGTTTATCACCGAAAGATGTTAGGGCACCTCAGACATGTGGTTCGCGACAAGGACCATCCTGTGCGAAAAGAGAAACGCCACAAAAGCAATGAATATCAATCCAATTTGAATTTAGATCTTGTGTGACACGTCAACAAGGGGGGTTAACGTACATCATGAGCTTCGTCCCACGCTGGTGGACGCCCTGGACAAACCTGTCCCAATCCTCGAGGGTGCTATGTCGCGGATCTATGTCGTGATAGTCCGAACTGCGTGTGAGATAAGGATAAGATCCGAAGGCAAGTAAGAAGGAAAGCGAACAAGACAATATCGAGGCGTGGAAGTCATCTGACCAGTAGACGAGCGCGTTGAGTACGTATGTACGTGATGCGCCCCGCGTTCGCCGACGGCGAGTACGTCCACGCTCAAGGTCTTTGAGATAATCCAGCTTGGCATAGATGCCGTTGAGATCGCGTCCCCGTTGGAGTCGGCAAAGGAGGCGGGGTATATCTGGTAAACACTGGCGGATTTCCATCACGCATGGGGATAGGGTGGCTCTGGGGGGGTCCTGGACGAAAGTCATTTGTGTTTTGCGGTTGGGACCTCCGATCGTGGGTGGTCAGTGGAGAAAGAGCGCTGCGGGAGGTACAAGGGAGGAGCCCACGGGCCTCGAGGCCGACAAATATACATATCGTGGCCCGATGCTCAGCTGAATCTGATAGACGCCTGACATTGAAAGGGGCGGGTTTTAAAAAAAACGGCGCAAAGCCCAGACAAAGGAGGGTACCAGCCAACCCACCGGAACGGGAGCCGAGACGTCGAGAACGCCAGCCATGTTAGCCTCGAATCTGTCACATGAACGGGTGAAAACGGAAGATTCTAGGTAGCCCTTAGTAGCAGAGTACTTATTATATACGAGCCCTGGGGGACATAGGACTCAACCAGATCGGGACAGCCCAACGTGGCCTTTTCTGTGGAGCAAACTCAACCTTTTTCAAAGCCAGTGTAGCAACGCAGATGCCTCGAGATTCGTTTCCGCTCCACTGCACTGCGCAACAGCCCGATCGATCGCAGGATTAGCTCTGGATTGCTCCATGTTGGAAACAAAAAATGCACTTGACCGAGCTAAGCGAGCATCAGGGCGAGCTCGTCCAAATGGGTAAATAGCAACACGTTGAGTTACGAACCGATCACCCACCGGAATGGCGACGCGCCCCAAAATGAAAAAAAAGGACCTGTGCAAGTTGGGGTCCAGTTCCGGGTGTGGCAGTACCAGGGAGAGTAAGCCTTGAGCCATGCTTTCCACGAAATGAAATGCGTGGTCCTTGATGGCCGGTATCGCAAACCGTTTAAATGTCGTCCTCCTCTGCTCTTCGATGCCCCGCAATCAACGCAACTCAACTGCAGAGATGGCTCCCTCTTCCAACGTCCTCACCATCACCGTCAGCCGCTACGAGCCCCAGCGCCGTTCTTCTCTCCCGCTCGTCTACACAGACTCCCCGCGTCCCATCCCCAACTCCTACTGGGCGACTTCCCGACTCCTCGCCTGCGAATACCCCTGGTCTCCCTTCGAGTCTTCTACCCAGAAACTCGACAAAATCCTCGCAGCAGGCGTCCGTACCTTCATAGACCTCACCGAATCTGGTGAACTCTCCCCCTACGCACCCCACCTCCCCGAGCTTGCCCACGCACACGACATACCGCTCTCCGAGATCGAGTACCACCAATTCCCGATCCACGACAGATCCTTACCTGAGTCTCGGGAGTTCATGTTCGCGATCTTGGACGTCCTTCGGGACAACGAAAGCCGCGGGCGTGCGACCGCAGTCCATTGCCGAGGCGGGATCGGAAGGACAGGTATGGTCATCGGCTGCTGGCTCGTCGAGTCAGCGCTCGCCAAGAGCGGCGAGGAAGCGTTACGGATCATTGCATCCCTCTGGAAGACCGTCGAGAAGTGCAAGCGCTACCCACACAGTCCAGAGACCGGCCCTCAGTTCGAGTTCGTCAAGAACTTCGAGCCGCCGCGACTCGTGCTTGCATAAGCGCCTCGTGCGGACGGCGTTCTTTCCTCTGGAACGTTCTACTCTCTTTTCCGGTGAGTTTCCTTACGCCCCCTCATCGCCTAGCTTGCTCATCACTCATGATGCGCCCATCCACACAGGTAATAGCATCCGTCGCGTTGTTGCACCAATCAGCTTGCGCACGACATGCACCTCTTTAGATACGCCATGAGTGCATCACAATGTACACACGCATCTCTGTTGGCAGGACTCGGGACACCTTCGCGACACGGTTACCTCGTTGGGCACCAGGAACTCGTTATGTATCCATATTATCGCGATACAGCAATTTGGGACAACTGCACAGTCATTAGGCTTCGTCGTCTTTGCACACTGGAACTCATATCATGATACCCCAAACTTTGTAACAATAGAATAGTTGTCCAATTTCATCGGTGTGGCAAGGGGTTGCAAATTCATAGTTCTTTTCCGCCTCTTATTGATCGGGATTCTGCAGAGAAAGGAGCCCATCTCCGGAAGCTGACGTGGGCCAATGAACCACTGAGCATCGCGTGATCCCGGATGTGCCCGGTTCCGGCTTATTCCTGACCACGCGCATGGCATGCGAGCGACCCGGACGGGTCAGAATGTTGAGAACGTACTACTGATGAGCGCGCGCTGAGATGATTGGACTGAACATACGTTTGCGTCATCACACGCCTTCCCGGGTCGGCCGTCGTATCCGACGTCATCCTGAAGCACATCAGGACCGAGATCCGGATCACAATCGCTCAATCACGGGAGACATCTCGACGTCACTTCCACATATCGGACTTCATCGCGCCTTCTAAGATTATCTGGAGCGAGGCGACCGAGGATCACGGCTCTCCGCGTCCCCGCTCGCGCGTTATCTGGCAAGTAGGGAATTAGAGGAGAAGAGCGGAACGGTGGGTCACGTATGCATGGTACACGCTCCTTCAAACGATTCGGAGAGCGCGTTCTATGAAGCACAGGATCAGTCAGTCAATCACGAAACAGGCACCTCGTAGTACAGCTCGTGATCCGGAAGTGACTAAGAAATGTGAGCGAGAAGTGAAGCAGGCGATCGAGGAGCGCGTGCGTAGCGGTGCGATAATCCATAGATGATCGGTGATCGACAAGAGAGAAGAACAGTGTAAATGAAGCGCAGGACGGAAACGTAGCACAAACCTCTCCAACTCCACTGCATAGTTGAATGCAATAGCTCGACAGAGTACCTGTGACGGAACAAGGGGAACAATCTAGATGATCCTGTGCCCAGATTGGAGATAACAAGCCACGAATAGATATGCGGCTGAATTTATCAATACTGACCGATTTCGTCACTCGCAGATAACAAAATTAGATACATTAGAGATCTGCTGAGAACTGCAATGAGTATTGGTTGGTGGTACTTGGCGGCCCCATGGCAATTGGTATATCAGATCTAGAGAGGACTCATTCCCGGACCGGACACAACACTGCAAGTTATCCAGACAGGCTCTGGCTCGTTCCGCGTCAAGTAACGACAAGATAACTATCGTTAAGCAGTCCTAGGTAAGTTGGTGGGGAATAATTAATAATGGCCAACACTCTACAACTCGTTCAGGTTCGCACGTACATCGCTTACGTAAACAACACTGCCATCCGTATGAGCCGCAACCTGGTACGAAAAACACGCTCAAACCCAGCTTGTCCTCTCTTCTATCGACCGTTGCGAAATCGCCTCTCGGGCGTTCCGTGATCCGTCGCTCTCCTCCAAATCTCGCTCCGAGCCGTCCTCCGCGAACACGATCCGACTCTCCAGCTCGCCGGCGCTCGACGTCTGTCGCGAGGACATGCCGAATCCCCTGTCAACCCCTCGCCAGACACCACAAAGGTCCTGGTCGTACAGCGCTCTTGCGCTGAGAACGAAACGTGGCATAGCGGGGATCAAGATCGCATAGCTGAAGTACGCCAAGGGAAGCGCGGAGGCGCTCGTGAGCGAACCCCCGGTTTGGATCGCGATCGGAGTCGTGTAGACCACGTGTCTGGTCCAGCAGGAAATGTGGATTCGTCAGCTTTCGTGTAAACGCTCGAGCCGTGATGAAACGGTGGCCACGAGAGTGGTCCATGGAATGACACGAGAGAGAAACATACAGACAAAAATAGAAGATTCCGTCCTGTGAAAAAATTGACATGTATTTGTTTGGTTGCCAGCGTTTCGTCGCTCGGTATTCGCTGAACGACTGTCTTATGGTCTGTGTGATTACGAGGGTGAGGAGTAGAACGGCAAGTGCTTGTCTGGGGATTGTTGTATAAATTTCAAGATACGATCCAGTATCAACGAAGTAACCGCAAACTGCAATATTTTGAACTTGCAAAAGTTTCACTGGGGAACGATCTGCTTAATATCATTTGATCGTTTCAGACGAATACATGACATACCAGAAAAGCGGGTATTCGGGTTAAAGTAGATACCCACAGAAATGAACGTGTCAGCAATTGCTAAGACATAAATGAGTAGAAGGACAGTTAAAATGGTCCGCGATCGAGACCACATTGCATAAACGCGTAAAATCATTACCACTGTAATCGGAAATTAATCGCTGGAGAACTGGGTGGAAATAATGTATGACAACTTACGATCTGCGACGGCAAGGAACACTTGGAATGTCCAGATCCCTACCAGCGAAATTGCCGTGCCTGCAGAGTATCAACTTCTCAATCAGGAGCCGAACAGCCATATATCGCCGGAAATAACTATGCTCACACCTGGGAGACTGTTAGCAACATCCAATCTCGATTCACGAGTATTTGTGCGTACGTCTATAAATATCTTACCATCAGTAACAGAGGAGGACGCGCATACAACATAAAACCGACTTTCACAGTGCCCCGCAGAAAGGAGCTACCGCCTTTGGAATGCTTGATTAATGAGATCAAACTCATATTCACTCGAACAGACCAAGTGCATTCGTACTGTGGAACCGATTCATATACTTAATGATGTCCGATATAGATTACGGATTTACGATGGCTGCGAACTTACATTGCTCCACAGAGACCAAAATAGCGGAGCTGTCGACGGGGTCGCTCTCCATGAGAGTGCGTCAGAAGAGTGTACGCACGAGAATGAATATGGTAGAGATCGTAGTCCAGGGCTTGTGCTACAGTCCCCTGTCATTCACTGTATTTGCCTCAGGTTCATTTCGTACTGACCCAGATGTACTTCACCTGAACAGATTGTCAGTTAGTAGCAGGTATAGAACGATAATAAATCACCTCTTCTAAGAAGGTGAGGACTGCGTGCCAGTGACGAGATTGCAACGGTCACGTTTGACTGACCAAAGAATGATAAAAAATGTCACTCACAATAGTCATATCCAACAACGGTAAGCAAAATGGCTGCGGGGCTCAATGAGTTCGTAATCGCTCGCCGAGAGAGTACAGTACCGCATACGTAGCCATCAAACTGAAGGAGCTCCAAGGCAGAGTGCATGTCAGGGGGCATAAGGTGAGCAATGATACCGTGAAATGGATGTCGCTGTTAAAGCGAAAGATGACCGTGAAGCGAAAGGCAATTGAGAATTGGTTTATATATTACTGTCCGACCTCGGGGAGAGAACGGCGTAAATGATGTAATCCGCAGAACGAAGTTCCACATCGAGGGATGGCTGATGCGAACGATGGCGGGCCATTCAATGGGTAGCGGGGCGATCAGATCGAGGATTAGTGAGACAACTAGCCGAGAAACCACTCCGTGAGTCTGATGCGAAGAGATAGTCGGCGCAGCCCCCGTCTTAGCTTTGTTGCCATGGTAAACCGTGGCATTGACCAACGCTCCGCTGTGCCCGGCGCCCGCGTTTTCCGGAATTTTCCTCGCAATTGTTTTAACCCCCTCAGAAGTAAAAAGGACAGTTGAGTGTGCGAGTGATACAAAGGATGTTCGTACGCTTCGACAGACGCAACGTCTCTGTCAAGCGTCGAAATCAACGGGTTTGTCATTGGACGGTCAGGACCAGAGACATCTTCCGCTTCCGGACCACCAAAGCTTTTCATCCATAAAATGTCAGTTCCGGAGTACCAAGTGCTATCAGTTCCAATTCACTTACGCAATCAACAACCGGCCACTCGTTGATACACATTAGTTGCTTTCAGGCCTTGTCGTTCGCAAAAGACTCTTTGCTCCTACGTGCAAGAACCGTTTCCTGTGCCTGGCGAACATGCGACTGAATCTCCGCATTCCCGTTCGCCAACAAGTAGTAAATGCTGCAACGTCGAGCCTCGGACGATCCTGTTACAGACAAGAACGTTGAAATCTATTATAAAGCCTAGGGAAGGCCCATTTTCATAGTAATAGTCTTTGGACGTCGCTGTCCGCTCACCACTCAGGAGGGGAGAGGGTGGACAGATGGGAGAGAGTGGACGAGAGAGGGCGGGGGCGTGGACGGAGCCTGGCCTGCTGGGTATGGTGTGAGCTACGAGGGCGGGTGGGGAACCTCGGCTGGTGCTCACGCGCTCCAGACCCCCGGAGTGAGCGCTTGAGCTGGAGGGTGGACGAATGGGGCGCGAGAACTTCATGCCGCTTACGTCCGAGTCACTAGTTCGCCAAATTTCAACTTGTGAAGTCCCCACAGCATCAACGTTTGTCTTTCACCCAGTGTCATTGGTTCTCGTATATTTCGCGTGCTAAGGACCCGGGGTTATGAAATTGTTGCATATTCAATTTTGATCTTACAGGAAGGACTTCAGAGCATCAAAGAGAGCGTATCATGTCAGAGGCACGTCGGAAGAGCCCCCGTGCCATCGTCAACATACACACGGCGTCCATCAGCCCCATCAATGGTGCATCTTCCCAAACCCGACTCGGAACCACCGTCAAACTGTCCGTTGCGACACATCTGTACTGCGACTCGACGTAAACGTGGTGAGCTACAAGTTACAACCTAGCCGAGCGACGAGCCGAAGCACACGAAAAGTCCAGGTGAACCAGAGGACCAACTTATCCGGATAGACGAGAAGCAGGTCTCTGGTCTCAGAGAGGTCTGCGGTAGGTTTCACGTCGTCGTCTCCAGCAGGGTTGCCGTTGCATGTCGGATTCAGGATCGGATGTCGAGGACGCAAGCCCACAGGCTGCTCATACGACTGGCGACTGTGTGACAGAGGTGGTCGTACAGCATGGAGGAATCAGGGATGGAATGCGATACTTGCGAGACTAACTTCATCATCTTGGATGAACCTCAAGGAACGTGGACAACTGGAGACCGTGTTCGAAGGTCACGGTCAATCGGTCCACCGTTTCGGTCGCCCCTGAGTGGCCCGCATCGCCACATCAGAAACATTGCATCGACCAAATAAAGGTTTAACCATATCCAGGAGAATGTATGCTCTTCAAGCCGTGGCGTCAGGGCATTCATCGTCGCTCGGGAAGTGCACATCACTAGAGACTCCTCCCGTTGGCCTCGGATGGATGTCCCACTTCTGAGTCGAGTGGCCCAGAACAAACGGAGGCTGAAACGTGAGAACATTCCTCCTCCCCTACCAGCTCTTTCCCTTTCACCTTGATCATGCCACTCGAGTCGAGCAAGCCCAAGAATGATCACCTCACCGCTGAC
>JBBPLT010000754.1:0-13655 GCA_038089955.1 Strobilomyces dryophilus | reverse complement strand
TCGTAGCACACCTTGAGTACCTTGAGTATGTCTTGGTGGGAGATTCCTTTCTTCTTTCCCATAGAGGCAATGTATTTTTCTACCTCGCTTTGTTTGGCGTCTCGTGTGAAAATGGTAGAGGAGGTCAGTTTGGGTTTAGGGTGAGGGGTTGGGTTATCCTGTCGTCCTCTTCCTTTTCCCTGACGTGGGTGGTTCCTGGTAGAGCAACCTTTCTTATTGCAAATGAAGCAAAGGTTGTCGCGAATGTGTTGAGCGCGTTCAACAGGGGTGAGGTGGGTGGAATCAACGTCCATAGCATAGGGGTCTCGTTTCGGTGTTTCCCTAGGGAGGAGGTGTCCTACCGTCCTTCCTCTCTTGTACCATTCCAGCCTGGACTTCTGAGCGTGGAACTGGCTAGCCTTGGCGATCCAATCGCCAAGGGTCTTTAGGGGACTCTCCATAGAGATGATCATAGCGACAATGTCAGGGTTGAGTCCTTCGTTGAAGTGGTCGATCAGGGTGACCGGGTCTGTGATCTTGGATTTCGTGGCGTATAGTTGGAATTTGGTTACGTAATCCGAGAAACTGTTCTCTTTGTCGCGAATGTTTTGGGGGAGACGTGTGAGTTTGCTCCTAGCGGCGGCATTCTTGTTGTGGGGCGTGAATGTTTTGAGGAACTCCTGCATGATTTCCCCAAGGGTGGGTTTCTTGTCGGTGGCGATGACCGGGTCAAGAATCAATTCGAGATAAGGTTCGGTGAAGAACCTTCCGCGTTCTTTGGTCATCTTGTTGAGGAAGATGAGGTGCTGCTGCTCTGGAGAGTGAACTCCGTCCCAGAGAATGGGTCCGGGAGTCCTGCCTTCGTTTCTCAAGTGTTCTGATGATCTTCCGCGTCAGCCATAGATGCTGTGGACGGGGAGTGAGGTGGGTTTTGGAAGGGTTGCCGAGCAGTTTCTTCCAACGGTTCCATAGATGCAGGTACTAATGCCGCAGCTAGATCTTCAACTGAGAGGACTGGAGAGACTGGTCTTTCAGTGAGCAATCTCCTCTCTCAGGGCAACGGGTCTTCATGACGTGTCGGTGACGATTCTCAAGGTAACGCGGTGCCGGCGAGGCGGGTGGTTCTGACGGTTCGAGGGGCAGAGAATGGGGAGAAAGATGGTCGAGAGGGCCCGGTGATCCTTCGGGGTGATTCGGGGCGTGGTTCTTCTAGGAGGGAGAAGAGCCCGGAGGGTTGGGGTTCATCGTCAGAGGAGTCTGTGGCATATCTCAAGGGAATGGTTGCTATCCAAGTGTCTCCCTACTCCGACGTGGAGGGGAGGTGAAGAAAGCTAGTTCTTTTGTTATGCGGGTAGCGTAGAACCTAGCAGCGTTCTGTCCAAGTGGAACGACGACTTATAGAGGGTCTCATGTTGATGTCGCGTGGTCAAGCGGTGGCTAGGAACTAGGCTGGGATTGCGTAGAACTAGCTTAGGGCTACGAGTACATGGCATCAAGTACTTATACGTTCTGGAAAGATGCACGGACCAGGAGGACCAAAAGAGAGATATCCTCAGAAGGGCAATAGACGTCCATGTGGAGACTGCGGAACGAGTCGACGAATCAAAGGAGAAGCGGAAGCAGAAGGGCGACGGGTTCCGTATGAAATGGAGATGAAATGGAACGCAGTGGTTGTACAGAGAAGAGTGAGTCATTGGTAGCAGTAGAAGAACGAGTCAATGGAAGAAATAAACGGGTGGCATACTCCAAGGCTTTCTAAAGGGACCATGATTCAAGGAATCGGGCGTATTCGCGACGGAAGAAGTCCAAGTCTTCTTCAGTGACCGAGTGACTAGTCGTGTCACAAGGGACGCTTGTAACATCTTTTTGTGTTCCGAATCAACAGAATCCAATTTCAGATTGGGTTCACTGCTCCGACGGAGATGTCTAACCATATGTGGAAGTATGCTGACTCCTATGCTTCTAATAGTTCCAGCTGGGAAGGAAACCAAGACGGATGGGGAAGCTAACCACTCCCCCTATATATACCCTCCTCCCACTGCCGTCGAACCCCCCACCCCCATAGAAAAACAAATGTCCATCCCCACTTGCCTCCCTCTAGTAGCTCTCCCCCTAGTAACCATTCGTCTCCTCTATGCCACGATTCTTGAATCCCCCACGGTTCTTTTCACCATCGAACAACTCCCCGCATACACCCAGCGACCCATCTTTGCCCTCCTCATCTGCACCTACCACGCATATGCCACTGTTCGCCTCCGCCTCCAGCAGCATGACAGGGACAACCTTGACCTGGACAACCCACTCCATGAGCTCCGGGGCTTCCTCCTTGACTCTCTCAAGGCTGCAGGATTCCGCCACATCATCGCCACCCTCCCTTACCCCACGTTGGCCCCAATTCTTACCCTGCTCGTCGACAACATCCCACACAGTATCCGGGCCCTCTACCTCGCATCTATCGCCGGCATTGCCTCCACCCCGCCCTGGCACCCCACACCCACTCCAGCGACTCCCTCAACCCCGTCCTCTCCATCATCTGAGGGACAAACCACCCCGCTGGCCCCGCCTTCAGAAGCTGATACAACAGCTAGCACCAGAGTTAACACGCCGCCCCCAGAAATGAATAAAGGAACCCTCCCTGGCACCTACCCCAATTCCCCCCCGGCACCCCCACCCATCCCGTCCCTCGTTCAATTCCTCTCCTCACTGGCACGACCTTCTGAAGGCAGCATCCGAGGATCCGTCATCTTCACTACCCGCCCAGGATTCATTCCTCCAATGCGAAGCTCCTCCCCTCCATCTCCAACCATTCGACTCCACAGACGTACCAGGGCAGCTATGCCACCCACTTCCTTGGGTCCTCGACACCAACGATGCTTCATCTGTCTTCAAGCAACCATGTACGGCCCAACTGCCCCCGTTTTACCTGCATTATCTACCGCCGCTCCGCTCCCAGACACCTTCACCATGCTTGCCCCGAGTACGCGTGCGCGTCCTGTGGTGTTCTCGCTCCCGGACATTGCCCCACTACCTGTCCTCAATGCCCCCATTCCATGGCAGGTTCGGACTCTGAGAGATTTTGAGCCGGTGGCTCAAGTCAACGAAGGGGGTAATGTTACAAACGTCCCTCATGACATGGCCAGTCACTCAGTCATGGAGGAAGACTTGGAGTTCTTCCGACACAAATACGCCTGATTCCTGGAAATGCAGTCTCTTTAGAAGCCTCAGTATATGCCGCCCATTTATTTCCTCCGATGACTCATTCTTCTATTATGACTGATGACTCACTCTTCCTTTTGTACAACCACTGAATTCCATTTCGCTTCCTTTCCACATGGAATCCGTCGCCCTTCTGCTTCTGCTTCTCCTTTTGTCCATTGACTCAACCCACAGTTCCCACATGAACATCTATTCCCTTTTCGAGGATATCTCTCTTTTGGTCCTCCTGGTCCGTGCGCTATTCCAGAACGTATAAATACTTGATGCCATGTACCTCGTAGCCCTAAGCTAGTTCTACGCAATCCCAGCTTAGTTCCTAGCCACCACTTGACCATGCGCCGTCAACATGAGACCCTCTATAAGTCAACGTTCCACTTGGACGGAACACTGCTAGGTTCTACGCTACTCGCATAACATGCGGCTTCCTTTGATCCTATGGATCCCCTTTTGATCCTTTTGTCTCCTTTTATCCATGGACACCTGCGTCATACTTAGTAGAACCCTCAACCCTGAAAGTTCCCACACCACTCATCCAGTAGTATATAAGTCGGGCATCCTCTTCCTGTTCCCTAAGCCAGTTCTACGCATCACCTGCCTAGTAACCTAGTCATTCTCTCCATGCAAACTCTCATGTGAGTCCCCTGCTAGCCATCGCTACCAGGAACCCTTGACAGTCTAGTCGATCACTACTGTCTCAAAAGCTTTTGTCTATAAGTCTTCACACTACTTGGATTGTGCACTGCTAGGTTATTACACTACCCGCATAACAGTAGAGGGAAGTGATAGCAGTAGAGGGTGTGACGAGGACAACTTCCTGGATAATGACCAAGTGCCCAAAGGTGGCAGACATGGCAACAATACTCCTGGCATTCACTGTGGAAGTGCCCCTGGTGGTGGCACTTGTGGCATGTAGACTGATACTTGTCGTGGGAGAATGGAAGGACTAGATGGACCTGATCATCATATTTGCGAACCACAAGGTCATAGTCTGTGAGGGGATCGCTGTATTGGTGTGCTAGGAGTGTGGACATGGGTCAAGGAGGAGGGGATAGTGTTGGGGAAGGGGTCCAACCAGTGGGACGAGGAGGAGATGGTGCACGGCGAGTGGAAAGTTCCAGGAAAGGAAAAGGAGGAGGGACTGGGAGCAGTGCCTGCTGCTGTGTGGCGACCTCACAGGTGTAGTGGTCTATGTCTTCCATGAACTCGGTCATGCCAAGTTGATGCATAGTGACAAGGAGAGCTTTGAGAGTTTCTCAATGGATGACAGCAGTGTGGGCCATGATCATTCCCCTTGGGCTGTATTGGGGACCCAGTTCTGAACCAAGATGAGGTGTTCAATTTGCAGGAAGGTGTGGTGGTAGAGGACAAAGAGTGGGGAGTCCATGTTGAGGTACACAGAGATAGGGATGGTAAGATGGGGATTGTGAAGTCATTGGAGAAGTTCTCTTTCTCCCGTGGGGTGGAGACCATTGTTGTGGAGACAATGAGCAGCAAGGGGTAGGTCGACGGAGAGGACAGGGAAGGGGGAAGCAGGGAAATATTCAGAGGGGACCATGGAGAGGGAGACAGGTTCCGGTTTGTTGACTAGGGTGATGGAGGAAGGGACTTCAGAGATGTCATCCTCAAAGAAGGCACGTTCTGAGGAGGAGGGGGAGACATAGCTGCTGATGGACATGATGGAAATGAGGGCGATGGTTTTGACTTTTCATTGAGCAGAGGTGGTGGTTGTGGGCGAAGGAGGGGAACACAGGGAGTGGAGGTTTTTATACTTGTCAAGTAACTCCGCTGCATGTTTAAGGTTTGATTCGGTTGCCCAGGAATCTTCTTTGGCCGAGTACTGTTACAGATGTTGCACGACACCCGGTCACAGAAGAAGAGTTGGAGTTCTTCTGACAGGAATACACCTGGTTCTTGGAAACCCAGTCGCTATAGAAGCTTTGGTGTATGCCCCCCTGATTATTTCTTCTGCTAAACTCGTTCTCCATTGCTCCCAATGATCCACTTCTTCTGTACAAACACCGTGTTTCATTTCACTTCACTTCCACATGGAACCCATCACCCTTCCACTTCCGCTTCTTCTTTTGCCCTTTGACTCATTCTGCAGTTCCTGCCCTCTCCTGCATGGACGTCCGTTTACTCCTCTAGGGTATCTCTCTTTTTGGCCCTTGTAGTTCCCACATTCACCCAGACCATATAAATACTCGACGCCCTGTACCTGTAGCCCTAAGCTAGTTCTATGCAATCCCAGCCTAGTTCCTAGCCACCACTTGACCCTGTACATCAACACGAGACCCTCTATAAGTCATCATTCTACTTGGACAGAACACTGCTAGGTTCTATGCTATCTGTGTAACAAAAGAACTAGCTTTCTTCACCTTCCCTCCTCATCGGAGTAGGGAGATGCTTGGACAGCAACCATTCCCTTGAGATATGCCGCAGACTTCTCTGATGATGAACCCCAACCCTCTGGGCCCTTCTCCCTCCCCAAAGAACCTCGCTCTGAATTCCCCCAAAGGATCGCCGGCCCCACCTGAACCTCCTTCTCCCCTTTCCCATGCCCCACCTGCCAAACTGTCAGAACTACTCATCTTGCCCGAACTGTCTTACCCCGTGAACCATTGCTGACTCACTATGAAAGCTCGTCGCCCCAAGAGAGGAGATTGCTCGAAGAAGGACCAGTCTCTCCCAGTCCTCTCAACGTTGAAGATCTAACTGCAGCTCTAGGACCTGCATCTACGAAACCCTTGGAAGAACTTGCTCAGCAACATTTCCAAACCCCACCCCACTCCCTGTCTACAGCATCTATGGCTGATGCAGAAGATCACCCATCCACTCGTGAGACAAAGGCTGGACTCCCAGACGGATTCTTGGGAGACCCTCAGGATGCCCACTGGTGGAGTAACACCACGAAAGCCTACTTTGCCATTAACGAAAATGTTCACTCACCAGAACAGCAACGACTCATCTTTCTGAATAAGATGAATAAAGGACAAGGAAGGTTCTTTGCCGAACCCATTCTGGAAAAAATTCTGGACCCTGTCGTCCCCACAGAGAAGAAACCCACACTTGGGGAAATCATAGCCAACTTCCTCAAAACGTTCACCCCCCATGACAAAAACGCTGCCACAAGGAGCAAACTCGCCCACCTCTCCCAAAACTTGTGAGACAAGGAAAACAGTTTCTCTGATTACATAACAAAGTTCCAACTTTTTGCTGCCAAGTCCAAGATAACAGACCCCGTGACCCTCATCGACCAGTTCAATGAAGGACTGGACCCGGACATCACTGCCATGATCATCTCCATGGAAACCCCACTGACAACCATCAACAAATGGATCGCCAAGGCTAGCCAGTTCCATGCCCAGAAATCCAAACTGGAGTGATATAAAAAGGGAAGGATGGTCGGCCACCTCCTCTCCAGAGAAATGACAAAATGGGATCCCTATGCTATGGATGTCGACTCCACCTGCCTTATCCCCATCGAGAGAGCCCGACACATCTGGGACAACCTCTGTTTCTTCTGTTGTAAGAAGGGATGTTCTACTAGGAACCACCCTCAGCAAGGGAAAGGAAAAGGTCGACCAAATGAATGAACCCCTCTGAAGCCAAAGGCGACACCCACTACTGTCTTCTTTAGAGAAACCAAACAAAGCAAGATCGAAAAGTATATTGCCTCCATGGGGAAGAAGAAAGGAATTTCCCACCAGGACATACTTAAGCCTCAAAGCATGCTATGAGGATGATGAAGCTGCCATTTCCAAGGCTGACAAAGAAGAAGAACCAGTTGAGGAGCCCTTGGAAGTAAGGGCCACCACAACTACCCTGCAGGAGGGTTTTTAAGAGGGGGAGATGAATTGATGTCATTGTCCCCCACCATCTCTATCACTCCTGTATTTGTATCAGATAAGAAGGCTGTTTCAATGAGAATCCCTATCTCCTTTTATGCCTTCTTTGGAGCAAAAATCGTCGACACAAACACCCTCATTGACTGCGGAGCCTCTGGAAACCTAATTGACTGGGCCCTAGTAGAGAAACACTGCCTCAAAAAAATACGCCTGGCCAAACTGCTAGTAGTGCAGAATGTGGATGGAACAGTCAATAAAGGAGGTATTGTCCATCATAAAACCTGCCTCACCATTAGGATAGGAGGAAACAAAGAGGAAAGGGACTTCACCATTACCAACTGTGGAAAAGAAAACCTTATCCTTGGACTGCCCTGGTTACAGCAGGCCAACCCAATCATCAACTGGGCAGCTGGAACTGTCACCCTCCCCAACAAACCCTACATCCAAAGACACGACCACCCCAATGCCATCAAATAATGGTACCTTATGAGGTTCTTTGATTCAGCACCCAACACTGACATCGAAAGGTGTTGGCTCCAATGCCTCCACCTATCACCCCTCAAATGAGCTTGCCTCCTCATCCACAAGACTACCATCTCTATGGAACTCACCATGGCAGCAAATAGGGGCAAGGTAGCTCTACCAGAACCCTATAAGGACTTTGCCAACGTCTTTGGTGAACCAAAACCTGGGGAACTGCCACCCCACCAATCATTTGATCATGCCATCGATTTAGGAAAAGACTTCATCCCAAAAGTGGCCAAGGTTTATCCTCTAAACCCCAGGGAACGAGATGCTTGCAAAGCATTCATTGATGAACATCTCAAAAGCAGGAAAATTGTTCCATCAAAATCCCCGCAAGTGTCCCCCTTTTTCTTTGTCCCCAAAAAAGATAAAGGTCTCTGCCCTTGCCAAGACTACTGATATCTGAATTCCCACACCATTAAAAATGCCTATCCACTCCCCCTCATCTCCAAACTCATGGATAAGCTCAAGGGATCAAAACTTTTCACCAAATTTGATGTATGATGGGGATACAACAATGTATGGATCAAACCTTCCGACCAATGGAAGGCTGCCTTCATCACTCTGGATGGCCTCTACAAACCCACTGTAATGTTCTTTGGAATGTGCAATTCGCCCTCCACCTTCCAAGCGTTCATGAACCACATCTTCAAAGACTATATCACGGAAGGATGGCTCATCATTTATATGGACAACCTCTTGGTCCACTCAATGGACGACCCTACCCTTCACCAGGAATGTGTAAGGAAGGTCCTCCAATGACTCAAGGAACATGGACTATTCCTCAAACTTTCTAAATGCCAATTTGAATAGCAGAAGGTAGAATTCCTCAGGATGGTCATCTCCACTGACACCCTTTCCATGGACCCCACCAAACTAAATGCCATTAAGGCATGGTCCCCGCCCACTTGCGTCAAGCAGGTCCGCTCCTTCATCAGATTCTGCAATTTCTACCAATGTTTCATCCTGAATTTCTCCCACATCGCTCACCCCCTTCATGCACTCACGCACAAAGAGAAGGTTTGGGCCTGGACCCCAGACTGCAAAGCAGCTTTCTGAACTCTGCAACACGCCTTCCTCTCAGAACCCATTCTCGCCATGCCTGACATCTGCAAACCATTTTCCATCATGACTGACACCTCCCTTACTGTGGCCGGTGGCGTCCTCATGCAGGCCGACAACAATGGCAACCTCCATCCTTGCGCGTACTTTTCAGAGTCATTCAGCCCAGCTGAATAAAACTATGATATCTATGACCGTGAATTACTTGCCATAATAAAAGCCCTTGAACAATGGCGTCATTACCTTCAGGGGACACCACACCGAACAACTGTCTTCACAGACCACAAGAATCTCACCTACTTCAAACAACCCCATAAACTTAACCACCGCCAAGCCAGGTGAGCTATGTTCCTTGAAGACTTCGACCTCCTATTCATCCACATCCCCAGCTTGAAACTGGCCCTAGCCAATGCCCTTTCCTGAAAAGACGACATCGACACCTCTGACGATAATGCAGAAGTCATCCTCCTCCCTGACTCCATCTTTGCCTGCGCCCTCGACCTCTGCATGCAACAACGCATCACGGAAAACACTGCCCTGGACCCCACTGCCAAACACCTCATTCAGGAACTCGAATCCAGCTTCCTCCCCCTCCCTTGCTCTCAACTGCATGACTGGTATTTCGACGGCACCAACCTTTACTTCAAGGGCCACCTTTACATTCCCCCAGAACCCTACCAGGATCTTGTCCATTCTATCCACAACTCACCTGCTGGCGGCCACAGTGGCATCTTCTGAACTCTCCATCTTCTCCAAAAGGACTTCTGGTGGCCCAGCATGTCCTCCTTTGTGTGCTGCTTCGTTGCCAGCTGCACCACCTGCCAAGCCGCCAAAATTAACACCCACCCTACTGTACCACCACTCTCCCCCCTGGACTCCATTGCCACTCACCCCTTTCAACAAATCTCTGTTGTCCTCGAAAATGAAAGCGGCGAGAGCGGTGCCATTCTCAGAGCACAGCATGCGCCACTCTGGGTAGGCCGTGAGCACACACTGCGCCTGGACAATATACTGATACCAACCGGACCTGGGCATCAACATTGTGTTGATGTGAGCCTTGCGGAATAGACTGCCGATGACCGGCACGGTCGGTGGGATATGAAAGCGGCTGGTCTGCCATACCTGACAATCATGACAGGTCCAGATGAACCATTTGACATCATCAACCAGCATCGGCCACCAGAAGCGGAGCAGCAGCCAGGTCTGGACCATGAAGACACCCTTGTGCCCGAGGTCATTGTGAGCCTCTTTAATCAGCCCGAGACGCCAGTCCACCGGCACCACAAGCTGATGACGACCGTGCAGTTCTCAGCACCAGAGCGATCCATGGAGGATGAAGAATTTTGTCGCCAAGTTGACAAATGTCTGGAACTTGGCGTCTGAAAGGTCAGCGGGGTGAATTCTGGTTTCAAGAAAATGGCAGATAGAACGAATCCAGGCATCACGAGCCTCAGCCTTGGTAGACCAAGGAATGGACCGACCGTTGGGGGATGGTCCCAGAGTAGAGTCCTCATCAGCCTCAGAGGAGGTGAAGACCGATGCATAAGTCAGAGAGAAATGGGAGGCTGGTGGCGATGAAGAAGCCGCACTGACTGGTGTAGAGATCGGTATGCCTCTACGGTTACATCCCTACTTCCCCACACTCCACAACACGTCCACCTAACTCCCCCAAGACTTCCTACCCTTTCCCGAGACTCCCTAGACTTAGACCGACGCTTGTTGCTGAAGACCAATGAAGACCAATGAAGACCGACCGAAGGACCGACAAGACCGACGCCTCAGTCACTTCGGTCACTCTCGGGCTGCTTCGTTTGAGCTTCAGTGACTCGTCCTGATTTGTATATCCTTTCTTGCTCATGCCTTCCATCGGGTCCTTGACCCTTTAGACTTCTGTCCCGTCGATTTCCAATTGTACCGTACTTATGTCCGACGTTCTCCTTTTAGTGTAGTGACCTTACGTGCTTTCGGACCTGACGATTATTTTACCTTTCGGTATCTCTGGTCCATAAAATACTGTATTCGGACTAGAGAATACCAGCTCCCGTTTGGCTCACCATCATCGTCGCAACATACCGTCTGTCGCTCATCATCCATTGTCCATTGTCCATCATCCATCGTCGTCGACCATTGACCATTTCGTTCTTCTATTGTATCGCTCTTCGCCTCGGGACCGAACTGCTGGTCTTAACGTCTTCCACTCACGACCACCGTTTTCCACTGAAGGTGTGGGCGATGGGCTGAAGCTTTGTTCGAGTGACAGACTGACAAAGAAGACGAAGGACCGAGGTTCGGTCCTTGTAATTCAGTCCTTCACCCGCACCTTCGGCCTATTGCTCGGCACCTTCGGTCCATCGGCCCAACACTTCGGTCTATCGTGCGACAGCGTCGGTCGGTCTCGGACCTTCGGGCAAAGCGCCTCGGGCTTCTTTTCTGTCCTTCTCCCTCTTCTAGAGTCCCTTTGGGATGGACCTATCGTGTCCCCCTTACCCTTCTGACCACTGGACTTGCTGGACTGACTTCTAGTCCACCCAGCAGTCACTAGGATCTTTACAACTGGAGCCCACCGCAAGGGACTCACAATGGGATTTCAGACGAAGTCTTCGGCCTAACGCCCGACGATTAGAGTTTGAAGAGTTTCAAATTCTACTCGACCAATTCCGGCTTTTGCAAATTGACACTGAATCTTCTGTTCTCCATTCGGTCTCCCCTGACAACGTGCGGCATAACCTTCCTGACCTCCCTGATCTAGCTGCCCTTGAACTCAGCCCCCCGACAGCTCGTTTTACTGATACCTTCTCCGGCAGCACTGATTGGCCCGGAACGCTCCGTTTCCCTTCGCCGTCGCCGCCTTTTTCAAATCTGCAGCTACCTAACCCTTTTTCCAGCCCTAGAGCCCAGACTCCGAGCTCTAGTTCTCCTGACGAAAATTTAACCGAACAACCGAGCTTTGGCCCCTTGTTTCCCAGAGCATTTATAGAGTCTACGCCCCGAAGATCAAACACCACCTCCCAATTTTCTGCTTCGTTCTCACCGCTCACCGTATACACCGCCTCTACTCCGTCGTGGTCCTCGTCTACCACCTCGTCCTTGCCCACTTCACCTGTAGCGAACCTCTTAGACGAGACCGAAGAAACCTATCGCTCGGCTCTCACACCATCGGTCTTCGTGTTACGCTTGGTCTGGGTAGGGCCGAGCGTAGCCTCGAACGGCAAGGTTGGTCAAAGGCAAAGACGAGGGTATGACCTAGGGGGCGTCCTCTAGGGTCAAGGGTTCGTGGTTCCCAGGGGGCGTCCTCAGGGAAGGGTCAAGGGTTTGGCCAGGAGTGGCGCGATCAAAGTGTCAAGGGAGCGTCCACTCAAAGTAGGACGAGGACTTAGAGAGTCAAGGGTTTGAGAGCAAGCAGGTGTATTCCAAGAGGGTACTCGAGGAGGTTTAGCTTAGGGGAAATACACGAGTGGGCGGGGGTTTATATAGTGAAAGGAAAAGGTATGACTAAGTGGATGAGTCAGAGGAAGTCTGAATGAGTCATCCGCAACAAGGACGCGTCAGCGTATTAGTAATACAATGGAATGTCGTGGAATGTGTTGGAACGTTCCATCGGCTCCGAAGAAGCGAGAATTAAGAAAAGAACGAAGCGAGTCACCGGGTTACGCTGGCGGGGTGCGAAGCGAAGGGGGAAAGAAAAGAAAACATAACACTTCGCTTCGCTCACTCCCAGCTCACCGTCGTCGCTCGCACCGTCCCCCGGTCCAGCGTCTACACCACTCAGATCATCTCGCTCTCCCGTCGCTCCATCACCGGTACCTCGTCACTTTCATATCCCTCGGCCCCCGGTTCCCCCTCATAAAAACCGCACCTTCCAACCACCGCCTCCTCCTGGACCAATGGCCAACCCTGCTACTATGCCTATCCGTGGTCACCCGCATGCACCGAAGTTCAATGGATCTACTCCGGCCCTTCTTCCTCGCTTCCTCGAAGATGTCGAAAGACTCGCCGTTGCTGCTGCCCTTGATGACGAGCACACAATCAAAGCTGCTATCGGTTACACCGACCTCAGCGAGGCCACCAGGTGGAAGCTTCTCGACGAAGCGACCGCTAACCCCGTGGTCTGGGCCACTTTCACCGCGGCCATTAAAAAGGAGTATCCTGGCTGTGAAGGTACCGACCGGTACTCTCGTGCCAATTTTCAATACCTCATCCAGAAGTATTGCGCCAAGCCGATGCATTCTCTGGAAGATCTTGGCGAATACCAGAGGAACTTCAAAATCATGGCGACGCACCTAATCAGAGCTAAGAAGCTCTTGGAGCTAGACCAAGACGCTATGTTCCTCGCCGGCTTACCGGCCGATCTCGAATACCAAGTCTGACAACGACTCCTCATTACGCAACATGCCCAACATCCTGCCGACCCTTATCCCTTCCAGGACTCGGTCGAAGCTACTCAGTTTTTACTAACTGGCTTGGCGCTCTCACCTTCAACAGCATCTCCATCTGGCGCTCCTGCTCCTATCATCCCGTACTATCCTGCTTGGGCCTGCGCCGGCCCCTCAGTCTCTTTACCTCAGGCCACCGCTCCGCCGGCTGCGGCACCAGTCGTTGTCAAGCAAGAGACGATGGTGCAGCAGCGAGCCGCTAACCGAGGTTGCGCATTCTGCGCTCTCCCCGGTCACTTCATCAGGGAGTGCCCTCATGTAACCGAGTATCTAACGACCAGCAAAGCGAGCCGAGGCACCGACGGGCGGCTCTACCTTCCTGATGGGAAGCGTATCCCCCGAGTCCAAGGGGCTCGTTGCCTTAGGGACTGCCTCGATCGACTATCGGGCCAAGTGGTGGCAGTACCTTCGACTGTCACCGCCGGCATTCTTTCGCTTACCTCTCCCGAAACTGATGCTATTTTTGATATTGAACCTTTGGTCTTCCTAGCTCCCGCCGAGAGTTGGGATGATGAGCCCGAATCAGTGCTCACCGACAACCCCGCTTTCCAGCCCTACATAGCGCGTGCCCTTGCAACCTTTTGCACCGATAAGG
>JBBPLT010000753.1:0-13692 GCA_038089955.1 Strobilomyces dryophilus | reverse complement strand
TTGTTCAGGGGTATGGACATTCTGGTTGATCAGGAAGTATGCCTTCATCGTGTTGCTCCACCAGCGAGCGTCCTGTGGATCTCCGGAAAAGCCGTCTGGTAGTCCGGCCTTCATTTCTCTAGCAGTTTGTGTTTCTTCTTGGTCTGCCATTGACGCGGTGTTGGGGGATCTTGGTGGAGTGTGAAACCAAGGTCGTTTGGCGATTTCCTTGATACTTTCGGTAGGAGGTGGTCCTAAGGCTTCGGCAATAGCCTCAACGGTAAGAGGTGGTGGAGAGACTGGTCCTTCTTCAAGCAGTCCCCTCTCTTTGGGTGTAGGGTTTCGTGGAGGCGACAATTCCCTAAGGGTTCCTGGAAAGTGGGTGGTTCTGACATGAGTTCGAGGGAGTGGAGAGAATGGGGCGTGAGGATTTTGGGAAGATCCAGCAATTCGTCGGGGAGAGTCGGGTGGTATATTGGAGGGAAGGGAAAAGAGGCCGGATGGAGGTTGTGGTTCATTGTCAGAAGAGTCGGTGCTGTACTTAGCAGGAATGGTTGCTATTCAAGCGTCTCCCTTCTCCTTCTTGGAGGGGAGTAGAATAAGCTAGTTCTTTTGTTATGCTTATGCATTAGAACCTAGCAGCGTTCCATCTAAGTGGAACGAAGACTTATAGAGGGTCTCGCATTGACTTCATCAAGCGGTGGCTAGGAACTAGCGTGGATTGCATAGAACTAGCTTAGAGCTACTAGTACAGGTCATCGGGTATTTATATGTTCTGGATGGAGGTGGGAACTACGAGGGCCAAAAGGAGAGATACCCTAGAGGAGTAAACGGACATCCATGTGGAAGGAGTCAGACTACTGCGGGTCAAATCAAGGAACAAAGGGAAGAGCAGAATATGGAAGGGCAACGGGTTCCGGGTGAACGGAGGGAAACGGAACTTGGTGTTAGTACAGAGTCAACAAGGCGAAAGAAGAAACAAATGGGCAGCATATACCGAGACGTCTAAAGGGGCTGATTGTCAAGGAATCTAGCGAACTCCTGCCGAAAGAAAGCCTGCTCCTCGAGTGAGATTGTAACATCTTCACAGTCCATACCAGACTCCTCCTCCACTTTTGGTGGCTGATGTTGGTTGACAACATCAAGTGGTTCATTTGGACTTGCCACAAGCATCAGGTCTGCCAGACTGCTCATTTTCATATTTCACTGACCATACCTGTTATTGGCAATCTCTTTTGACATGTCCACATCAAGACAATGCTGATGCCTCACTTGGACAGGTATTGCTACATTATCCAGGCCTGATGTGCTCTTATCACTTACCCAGAATGGCGGATGCTTCAGAACAAGAATGGCTTGGCTGTTGCTGTGTTCATCTTCGAAGACCTCCTTTGCTATTGGAGTCCCATATCCAAACTAGTTACTGACAATGGCCCTGCTTTTATCCAAGGATTAGATATCCTTGCTGCCTAGTATGGAATTCACCATATCTAGATCTCCCCCTACAACTCCCAGGCGAACAGCATTATAAAACATAAGTCCTAGGTGTGGGAACACCCAGGAGTTGTAAGTGAGGGTCTTGGATGCAATAGGCTCAACCCAAAAGGGGGCCAAGGCGTTTGCTAAAGTTTGGGACGCTCTGGAATGGACCAACACTTGGTCCAAGGGCACAGGAAACCGGAGTGTGAATCGACCAGTCAGTCAGTTGAGTGAGAAGAGGTTGGTGAGGTGTTGGTGAAGTAGGAGAGGGCTCTCAGATGAAGGAGAGGAGCTAGCTGGGTGTTTGGCAAGTAGTAGGAAGGTAGGTAGAAGCTAGATACACATGATGTGTAAATATGAGAACTGGCCTTAAAAAGGAGTTGGGATGTGCTGGGCTTTGTAATACAACCCTAAGACCAATATAGCCCTCGAGTTACCACTTGTCAACCAGGAGCTCTTTGAAAGTGAAGAGGGAGGTTGGAATCTAGGCTGCTTAGAGAGGGGGATACCCAAGTGAACTAGACTGGGGATGCCAGTCATTATCTGCTGGGTTTATATATTCAAGGGCTACATAGGATTACATAATATGTTGTGTCTATAAGAGTCTATACCCTAGACCCTCAGGGTGTAGGGGTGTGGCTGAAACATGTATCAAGGGGTGGAACATTTGTCGTGGAGCATCAAAGAAGAGAGGCATACCACAGCCTTGTGGCGATGGGAGAATGGAAGGGAAGCATGATGGAGATGAAATGAGGTGGAAGCATGTACAGCCCTAGGCTGTGTCAAGGGTGTGCATCAAGCACGAGTGGAAGTAAGGGTGAAACAAATGATGATGGTGCAGAGATCAAAGGGCAAGACTAAGGCCATTGATCCTGATGATAAGATAAAGTGATTAGATAAGATGAAAGATAAGATAATGAGGAAAAGAAAATGTTCTAAGTCTGTTGTTCCCTTGGGTGAGGGCTGACCATAGGCAGCGATGGTAATACTTTGTAAGTAAGGTATGAAAAGTCTAAATAGACTGGTCTGGGCGAAAGGTAAGTAGACCAAGATCATTGTACAAGACTGACATATGGTCCAGACCACGGGAAAAAGTGTCAGTCAACTGGTCTTGTAGTCCACCAGGCTTGGGCTTTATAGGGATGGACTGGTAGCATGTCTGGGGTGTCTGTGTTAGACTGATGTATGGTCTGGACTGCAGGAAAATCGGTCTGGACTATCAGACTATCGGTGGGTGATGTGTTTCAGGCTTGGGAGTGCAATAGGGGTCATCAGGCGAAGTCCAGAAGGTGACCAGAGAGTGGGATGTACGCATAGAGTGAATCCGAGCTCTACATCCAAGGGGGACTTTAGATACTGACTGTCCCCAGTCAGTGACTGGTGAGAATGGATGGGTGCAGTGTGATGTGGAATGGGTGGAGCGACAATGATGAGAGTGATGGTGGGATGGATGGTGCATGGTCGAGTGGATAGGATTTGCCTGAGGTGTGATGTGGGCTGAAAATAGGAGGTCCAGTGGCTGTGCTAGTCCAGAATGTGGTAGTTTGGTTGGTCATACAGTCTATGGTGGCAAAGTGAAGGGGTGGTATTGTAAGTAAGGAAAAAGAGAGAGGGAAAGAATGGGGATGATAGGGTGAGAGTCCGACTCAACTTGTCTTCCTCGGGCCTCTTTTATCATCTATTTCAGTCATTAGACTCTAAGGTGCAAGAGTCTGAGCTCAGCTTGGCTTTGTCGGTTGTCTTTCAATGTCTATGCCTGCGTGAGTCCCTTGAATAGGTACAATTTTTAAGAAATGAAGGGAAAAAGAAAAAGGGGCTTTTGTCAGAGTGGTGTGAAGTCTGAAGTTTGGGCAGGATGAGTGATGATGCAGTAGTCCAATGCATGGGGAAAAGCAGTCTAGGGTTGGTTGAGACCAGTCAGTGTAGTGGTCTATGGTATGGGGTGATGGTCTATGGGGGAATGTGTTCCTAGCTTTTTATTTTGGTCATTTTCTATATTCTCGGTGTGATGATGGTCACTGGACAAAAGCCAGGATGGAACAGAGATCACCAGTACTAATCCTGGGGTAAAAATTCTATCTATCGGTCTAGTTCCAGGCTGATTTCAGGCCTGGAAATTGAAAAAGTGGTCGCTTCTGGGCTTGTTTCAGGCCCAGAAATGTGAAAACACAGTCTAAAAAAATGAAAATAAACCAAGGTGAGAGCAGTGAGGCTCCCCCCCAGGGTTGGTTAGCTGATGGCCTCCTGGCCATTCAAAGGCATGGAGAATGGGGGTGGTACATTGTCTGGTGACAGGACTCAAGTGCAAAACAGACCAACACAAGGGCCTGGTAGATGGACCCAAGTGCCTGCCCACACACAGTTGGCAGTGCATAACTTGATGAAAAAGAAAATGAATGGACCATGGGACATGTCCATGATGGATGGCCCACAGGCCCAGTGATGGTAGAAACAACCAGCAGCAAAGGGGCTGCCGGTGGTGTGGGTGGTATAGTCACCAGCAATGTGTGCAACGGGCCCAACACAACTGTATAGAGGGCCATGACAGGGTGTGAAAAGATGGGGGCCTGGTCATACGAGACTGGGCCATGCATGATGATGGTCATGGCATGTGAAGTGCCTGGCAGTCATGTCAGTGGGACACTGGGTGGTGACGAACACACCCAGGCTGGGTGCACAGCCATGAAGGCGCATGTGAATGGTTGTGCATGCAGTGATGGCATTGGTGATGTTGATGGTAATGGTGGGGGCAGAGGCAAAGTCAGCAGCTCATGAGGTGGGGCTGGTGCTGGTGCACATGGTGACAGCAGTGCCAGTGTTGATAGCGGGGTCAGTTGCGATGATGACACGCTCTCGTTCGAGAGCACAATGTGATGCGGCGTGTGTTGGACGGCAGGGGTTGACACTGTGGGGCAGTGAGTATCCGATGTGGGAGGTTGGTCGTGTGGGAGACGCATCAGTGGTATGATGCAGCGACTGGTCATGGTGGTGTTGATGGTGATGGCAGGTTCAATGACAAAGACATGACTGTGCATCATTATTTTGTGTGGCTATGGGGTGATTAGTGTGCAGAATGGGTGAGAAGGGGGCAAGCGACAGTGCTCAGTCATGTGGGACCGAGCTGGTCACATCACATTGGCAGTACGACGTGGTGACCAGTTGAGGTAATGGCATGGGTGGTGGAGGTGATGATGGCGAGTGAGGTGATGGCATTAGCGACGTTGTTAGTGAGAACAACGGCAATGATGCAACCGGTTGAAGCAGCTGTATGTCATCATTTGTCGGCTGCATGGTTGGTGTCAATGGGACCAGTGTGCGAGGTAAAGCTGATGTTGGTGACAGTGAGGAAGAGGGCGTGGATGATGTTGAGGGTGGTGGAGTGGTCCAGGCTGTGGGGGTGTCAGTGTGAGAGGCAGGATACAAGGTGGTGAGCGAGTGTGCCCAGTCATGTGGGACCGAGCCGGTCTCAAGCTGATTGTGGTTTGGGGCTGCAACAGTGTGTGTCAAAGGTGAGGGTGATGTTGAGGTTGGTGCACATGGTGTGGTTGCATGTGGCGATGGCGTTGGTGATGGCGAGGACGAGGGCGAGGACGATGATGATGGCATGAGGGCATGAGGTGGGGCCAGTGCGCATGGTGGTGCTGGCATTGGTGACATCGAGGGTGGATTCAACAACAACAATGCGATCGGTCAAAATGACTGCATGTTGTCGTTTTGTGTGACTATGAGGTGGTTAGCGGGCAAGCAGGATACAGGGGCGAGCATAGTTGGTCGGTCGTGCAGTACCGAGCCTCATCAGTTCAATGCTGCGATCGGTTGTGGTGCTGGCAAGATGGTGCACGTTGAGGGCAACTGTGAAGGTGGGGGCAAAGTCATGGGTGGAGGCAATGGCGTGGTTTGTGACGATGAAGTCAACAGTGAGGATGGGGCTGGTGCACATGGTGAGGCCAGCGGTGGTTGACAAGGTGTCAATGTCGAGGACGAGATGGCGCATGTTGCGGGCGAGATGGCATGAGTCAGGGGTGATGACGTAGACAGTAGGACGTGTGTTGAGGGCAGAGGTGACAGTGTGGGTGACAGCAAGATTGAGAGTGGCATGAGGTCGATGACAGCTGTCAGTCATACAGGACCAAGCTGGTCATGTCATGTCAGTGGTACAATGTGGCAACCAGTCTTGGCAATGGCAATGGCAATGGCAGTGGACATGACCACATGTGATGGTGGACACATTGATGGTGATGGGCCAATCAGCGGTGGTGAAAGCTGAGGTGGTGGCAGTGATAGTGGGAGTAATGATGTGACTGGTCTCAGCAACCATGCGTCATCTTTGGTGGTCGGTGTAGCTACAGGGCAATTAGTAGATGAAATAGATGGGCAGGCAAGAGACAGTGAGGGCACCGAGCCGAACAAGACCACATCAGTTGTGGCTCACACTCAGTCATCCAGTGAAGTTGGTGTGGACACCGAGCTGTATGAAACCGTGTCAGTTGCAGCTCATGCCTGGTCATCTGTTGTGCATGCATGTGTGTGCATTTTGGTGAGGTTGGCCTGGTACATGTCCTAGGCCACAAGGATGAACTCTATAAAAAAAGGGTCAGCAAGCATGGTGGGTGGAATGGTGTGAGGTGGGGTCTTTGTGCAATGCAGCAGTGCGATGTAGTCCAGTGTGATGGTGGTGGCTGTGTAGATCATCTAGATGTCGTGATGAAGTGCAACGATGTCCAGGACAGGTGCGACATGCAGTTTGGTGGGTGCTGAGGTGGCCGGTAAGGTAGATGGTGATGGTGTTGGTGCTGCCAGTGTGGTGCATGCAAGGGAGAGGACTGTGACCAGTTGTGAGATAGGGGAAGTAAGACTGCCGGTTGGTGGTGATGACTGGGGCTAGGATGTTGGTGGTGGAGTCAGTGTCAGTGTTGGTGTCAGTGGTGACAGAGAGGTGACCAGTGGTGGTGCAGATGGTGTTGGTGGTTGTGTTAGTGATATGGATGACATCAGTGTCGATGGTTGGAGTGATGTTGGGACTGGTGCCAGTGGTGGCTGTGTGTGTGTCAGTTGGTCGGCTTGTGCCCAAGATGGCAACACAGAGGGCTGAGATGAGAACCAGGCACCTTTCTTGTACCTGGGGTAGTGCGGTAGGATGGCCGTGATGAAGGCCTTCTAGTCAGGTGGATGTGCAGTGTTTTCCAGGAGTACATCCCAGAAATCAGCCTCATTGAGTGAGGCATAGTGGCAGGCAAGCCTAATCTGCTCGGACAGTGGTAGTCTGACATGTTCAGTCAAAATTTCAATTGATTCTAGAAAGGGAATGAGATCTGAGGCTGTCCCATCAAACCAGGGCACAGTGGCATCAGTGTGGAAAGGTAGGGATGGTGATGTCATGATATGGAGGCAATAGGCTGAAAGTGGAAAAAAGCAGACTTAGAGAAAACTTTTGGGGTGAGGAATGGGAAATAAGATTTTAGGTTGCATAGGTGATGAAAATGAGTCAGTTAAAATGAGCCCAATGGAAGGACTCCAGAAATAAAATGAAGGGGTGGATTATTTTCATTAAGGAGTGAAACAGAACTTCAAACAAAACCTTGAAACCCCCTCATGGTGGGCTCCAGTTATAAAACACAAGTCCTAGGTGTGGGAACACCTGGGAGTCATAGGTGAGGGTCTTGGACATGATAGGCTTGACCCAAAAGGGGGCCTGAGGCGTTTGCTGAAGTCCAGGACGCTCTGGAATAGACTGACACTTGGTCCGAGGGCACAGGAAACTGGAGTTTGAATCAACTGGTCGGTCAGTTGAGTGAGAAGAGGTTGGTGAGGTGTTGATGAGGTAGGAGAGGACTCTCAGATGAAGGAGAGGAGCTAGCTGGGTGTTTGGCAAGTAGTAGGAAGGTAGGTAAAAGCTAGATACATGTGTAAATATGAGAACTGGCCTTAAAAAGGGATTGGGATGCGCTAAGCTTTGTAAGTAAGGTATGAAAAGTCTAAATAGACTGGTCTGGGCAAAAGGTATGTAAGTAGACCAAGATCATTGTACAAGACCAACATATGGTCCAGACTGTGGGAAAAAGTGTTGATCGACCAGTCTTGTAGTCCACCAGCCTCGGGCTTCATAGGGATGGACCAGTAGCATGTCTGGGGTGTCTGCATTAGACCAACGTATGGTCTAAACTGCAGGAAAATCAGTCCAGACTATCGAACTATCAGTGGGTGATGTGTTTTGGGCTTGGGATTGCGATAGGTGTCATTGGGCGAAGTCCAGAAGGTGGCCAGAGAGTGGGATGTACACATAGAGTGAGTCTGAGCTCTACAGCATGGTCAAATGGCATCATTATGATGTCCAGGAGGCCATCATCAAAAGGTCCACCAGGGGGGGAGTTTCACTGGCACACCATCACTCACTTGGTCTTCTGGGCTGAGCACACCATCATCATTTGTTCAACCAGCCTCTTGCTGTATTTTATGGTTTATGGTGTCGAGCTGCTCTTTCCATTTGATATTGCTGAAGCAACCTTTCTCATTCCACCCCCCAAAACAGATCTCCTTACTTCATCAGACCTGATCACTTGGCAAGCCTACCAGCTCCAAAAGCATCAGGAAGACTTGGAGTTGGTCTGTGAGCATGTCATGAAGGCCCACTTCAACTGGGTCAAGCACTTCAAGACCGCTTTCAAGAACCAGATCAAGGACTTTAACTTCTGTCCCAGGAGTTTGGCCCTCATTCATAACACTTGAGTCAAATAGGAACTCAACCGAAAGACAAAGCTGAGATATCTTGGTCCAATGGTGGTCCTTTGTCAGACTACTGGTGGGTCATACCTCGCTACGTGGCCTTCTGTCTTATCCCTTACTACGTTCATTTCAGATCTACTACCCACATGATGGATCTCACTGGTCTCAACAATGAAAGTCTCCACTGACTAGCAGGGGAAAAAGTCCCCAAGCCTGATGACATAGATGTGGACCTGGACAATTCAGTCTTCTAAGACTAAGTCTTCACAAATCATTTTCCCTCTCTGTTTTACCCCGGAATTAGACCAGTGATGTCTTGTATACCATAGAAAGACTGCCAACAGACTCTCACTCAGTCTCCTTTTACTCTCATAAAAACCATTGATCACTGACAATCATACAAAAAAAGAAATAAAACGTCACAAAAACACTATTCATCTCTCCTTATCATCCATCATTCCCATGTCTTCTCCTACCCCTAATATTATAACTTCAGACTTCTACCTGCACTGAGACACCATGCCATTTAATCATCTTACATCATAGACTGCATCATAAAAAAAATCAAAAAGAAAAACAGACCAAAAAACCGTCTGGAAGGTATAGATGAAGAGAGAAGTCTGATGAAGACAAGTCATGTGGTACCCCACAAATACCTATGTCTTTCATCTTTCTCTCTTCACTTCGGACTTATTCACACCCTCTTTCACTTCTCCTCATTCAGACTTTGCATTCATTTTGCATTTTATATGCAAATTAGAGCTAATTATGACATACAAACCAGCTATTTACAGGACACCCAGTGACTTACTCAGACTCAACAACTTTGGGATCTCAGCCAAGTGAGCGGTGATCTTCTTGAGTGCATCTCACATTTCATCTTGCTCACACTCCATTGCCTTGGTTTTTCCACGCAGGATGAACAGCTGCACCTCAAGTGCATTGATCTCCCACATCACCGACTTGACCAGCCCTTGAGCTGAGCATTTGCTGATCTTCTTCAGCCTGACCTTCTCCACTGCCTTGCTCTTGCCCTTCCCTCTGACCAGTGTCACCTCCACCACACCATCATCGCCATTAGACCTGTTGATGGAGATTAGGCTTGGCATCCTCTTGCTCAGCCCCACCTTTGCCATGGACCGCATGGCCTTTCTCAGGACTGCTGGCCTGAGCGTCAGTGAGCTGCATCTATGACGTTCAGACCACTTACCCTTCTTGGTCATGCCCTTCAGCTTCGCGACCTTCTTCTTCCTCAGTGCCACTTGGCCCATGCTTTTGTTGCACCGGATCTGCCTTTTGTAGCACTGAAGGCATGCTATCCCTAGCCCAGGGAGACACTCCTTGGGCAGGTTAGCAGACCTGCACTGTATACAAGTGTCTTCTTCATCATTGACCCCATCTTCTTCTGGCTCCTCCACCCATTGACAGATCCAAGGGACCACCACAGTCCTCACAGTCTTGGCCTTCTTTGCCTTGGCCAGCTTGCCTTCCCCTCTCTTGCATGTCCTCTGGGAACAGTTTAGTAATACCACCCCATAACCCACAAACACTTACTTTTGATGAAGACATGCTCGAAGATGTGGCCCGCCTTGCAGCCTTGACTGCCACCACCTCTGCTCACACCTTGGCAATGAACTGCCAAGTGTTGGCCCACAGCTCCTCTCTCAGGTGTGCTGCTGCAGTCCTTGCCTCCTCCTCATTGGTTGCTGCCTCCATTGCATTCTCTTTCACAGGACTTGTGTGTTCCTTCTCCGGGCTCTTCTCCACACTAGATGTGCCCACATCACCCTCTTGATGGGCTGCCTCTTCCTTGTTGGGAGCCAGTCTGTGTGCTGACCATGCCTGAAAACATTCGTTGGCCTTGTCAAGGCAGCTGTTGATGTCCTCGGCCAGTATCATGTCCAGGCTGCTGCAGCAGCTTTGGCTGCCAAACTCCACACATCCTATGGACAAATGTATTAGCCGTCCGCACAACCACACACTGACCACTCACCATCGCTGAGCTGAAGCTTGCTACCCAGTCGTCCTACTCCTCTCTGAAGTCCTTGCTGTCCTTTGGCAAGATCTGTGCTACCATATTGAGGGTGGTAGTTGCCTCCTGAAACATCTCTTGCAGCTTCATCCAATGGACCATGCCCTAGCTTGCGAGTTGACAGTGCTTCTCAATGCAGCTGGTCATAGTGGTGGATGAGGAGTGATGGGGGGGAAGAGTGAAGATACACCAGACTTATTGGGACATGACCACAAAAAATTCAAACTCTGCATTATCTCACACCCACACAGCCATATGACTGGGACAGTCAGTCACTAAGTCCCCCACAGATGTAGAGACCAGTAGGTCTCTAAGGTTACATTTGGACCTTTCCTACCATTCCATATGTGCTATGGACATTACTCATAGTTTTGCTTCATTTCTGGACTCTCTTACTTCGTTCTTAGACTTTTAGAGACTGTTCAAGCAACAACAGCATGGTCCAAGTGTAAGTCCCACCTATCGGTCCTTTCTCGACCCATGTTGACCCTCATCAGTCCTTCTGTTTGAAGGCCAGTCTCTCTTCTCTTCATTTCAGACTTATTTCCTTGCATTATTGCACTCATTATGGACTCACTGACTGTTGGTCATCTGATACAACCCTAAGACTGAGATAGTCCTCGAGTTACCACTTTGTCAACCAATACTCTTAGAAAGGGGAAGGTAGAGTCTTTGGAATCTAGGCTAGGGCCTTAGAGAGGAGGATACCCAAGTGAACTAGACTAGGGATGCCAGTTGTTGTTCACTGGGTTTATATATTCAAGGACTACATAGGTTTACATAAGGCATTTTGTCTATAACAGTCTGTACCCTGGGCCCTGGGCATAGGGGAGTAGCTGAAACATGCATCAAGGGATAAAACATGTATCATGGAGCATCAAAGAAGAGAAGCATACCACAGTCATATGGCGGTGGGGGAATGGAAGAGAAGCATGATGGTGGGTGAAACATGATGAAAGCATGTATAGCCCTAGGCTGTGTCAAGAGTGTGTGTCAAGCACAAGTAGAAGTCGAAGGGTGAAATGAGTGATGAAGGTGCAGAGATTAGAGGGCAAGGCTATGGCCATTGATCCTGATGAAGAGATTAGATAAAATGAAAGATAAGATAAGAGGAAAAAGAAAATGTTCTAAGTCCATTGTTCCCTTGGGTGAAGGCTGACCATAGGCAGTGATTGTAACATCATCGCTGTCTATGGACCGATGACATCAGTCTTTACATACACCTACTCTCACACTCATTTCATAGTCTCAGCCTCAGCCAAGTATAAAATATCATACTTAGTGTCGTAATTCCAGCTTCCTTCTGCTCACAAATGACCATCTGTTACACTGGTTGCATAGTAACCTAGCAGCACTCACTACAAGTACAGCAAAGTCTTTATGAAATGAAGTGAAAACAATTGTGTTTGGCATAGTCTGTTCTGGACTCCTGGTAGCAATGGCTTGACCAGGTCTCATGCAAGTAAGCGTGGAAGGGGGGCTAGATTACTAGGCTTGATAGGTATAGAACTAGCCAGGGAAACAGAAGGAAGGTATCCAACTTATATAGTGTAAAGTGACTAGCGTGAGAATCCTCAGGGTTGAGGGTTCTACTAGGTTAGGTCACAGGTGTCCATGTTCTAAATGGAACAAAAGAATCAAAGGAAGTGGAACATGGGAAGTGGAACAGCACATCCAGAACTCCATATGGAAGTAATGGAAATGAAGAATGGTAGAAATACAGAAGAAGGGATCTTTGAGAAGGATGGAGCATGGGTCTTCCATGTGGCAGACTGCGGATTGCCTAGGCACTGCCTCAAGGCTTCTTGGGCATCCTGCATAGCAAGGATGGTGGAACAAGCATGGTGGGGGTGGACTCAGTCTCCATGGAATCATAGAGGTTGAAGAGTAGAGGATCAGGGATAGGACCAAGGGTTGGGAAGTCTGGGACTGGAGGAAAAGATAGGATGGGGCTGTTCCTCCATATGATTGTAATATTACCCTCCTTATAGATTTGATCTACCAGAGCAAACTCAGATCTGTCTGGGGTGGGTCAAGGGATTGGTGGAATGAAGGTGAATGGGTATGCCATCAGATTAGTTTGGTTTTGAAGGGGACAGTGTGGGAAGGAATATCCAGGGGAGTTGCAGGAGCAATGAGGGCAGAAGTAACAGGGACATCAAGTCATAGTGTGGTTGGTGCCATGACAAATGTGGCAAGAGAAAGGTCATTGAGGGATATGGCAAGTGGAAGTGAAAGACATGGTGGTGTAAGATTGGGAGAGCCTCTTCGGTGCATTCAATCCTTTTTATGCTTTGGAAAAATCCTTGGGATGCTGTTTTTGGTAGTCATGGAGTTCTACTATGGCATGGCAAAGGTTGCCCGCAGGTTCCCATGTGTTTTCCGCAGCAGAATATTCCTTCCAAGAGACCAAATATTGCCTTTGATTTCATGATCCATGGTGTGCCAGGATGGCTTCAATTTCATATTTCTCATCTCCATCAATCAGATCTGGTGGAGGATTGTGGAAGTTAGGTCCATGTTCGTTTGTTTCTCAGAAAGGAGAAAGAAGTGAGGCATGGAAGACATTGTGAATTTTCCACCCTGTGGGGAGGTGGAGACGGAAGGCCACTGGGGAGAGGACTTGGGAAATTTCAAATGGTCCTTCCTGTCAAGGAGCCAGTTTCCAAGAGGTGTAGTTGATCTGTAGATTCCTGTTGTCAAGCCAGACTTTGTCCCCAACCTTCCATTTTGGGAGACGGGGAAAGATCCATTCCTTCATGATCTATTGTGACTGTTCATGGGCTGCAATTGCTTCTGTTCATGCTGCGAAGAGAAGTTCCAAGCAGGTTTCTAAGGTGGGGAGGAAGGTTTTGCCAAGAGGGGTGTGGTTTGTATCCCAGAATCAGAGAGAAGGATGTTTTCTTCATGGAGGAATGGACAGAAGAGTTGTGATGGAATTCTGCCATAGGAAGGAGAGATGCCCATTTCTCTGGATGACCTTCACAGAAGATCCAAAGGTAAGTCTCAAGTTCCTGGTTTGCTTGTTCAGTCTCTCCATCAGTTTGAGGGTGATAAGCTGAGGAGAGGGCTACATCATATTGGAGGAGTTGGGCAAGTTCCCTTGTGAATGCTGAGGCGAATTGTGGGCTGCGATCTGAGATAAGGCAGTTGTGTAGGCTGAAGTGAGGGAAGATCTTGGTAAAAAAGAGAGTGGTGAGTCCGGCTGCATCAAGAATCTTGTGACAGGGGGAGAAAATTACCCCCTTTGAAAGCCCATGGTCTACCACGACCATGATGGAATCAAAGCCAGCAGAGAGTGGTAGTCCGGTAATGAGGTTGACAGAGAGTTGTTGGAAGGGGCGGGTGGTGGTGGTGGGGAGGGGAGGGAGCAGGGGAACAGTCAGGTGTGTGTTAACCTTAGTTTGCTGGCAGATGGCACAGCTGTTAATGAAGTGTCAGATGAACATGCCCATTCTGGGCCACCAGTAGTCACATTG